>CALSFV010000036.1:695000-921511 GCA_943737045.1 Parapristionchus giblindavisi
CCGTAATGCATTTTTCATGTCAATGAATAAACTATGAAGATTCCTAAACCACTAATTTGATTCATAATTTTGGTTTTTTCGGACAAATTATCGCTTGTTGTAGATTGCTGCAAAGATTTCCGACCAGGTATTGTAGCCTAAGCAATTCTGCATTGATTTCACTTAAAACCGGGTTCTTCCCGTTAGACCATCTTGCCAAAATTTTCGCTCGAATTTTCGTAATCGATAGTTTTCCCGAACAAATGCATTTTCCAAACGTATTTTCGAAACGATTAGTGCGGAAATGTGGTCTGCTCACAGTTTACAGGTGAGACGAGTAAAATGACACAAGAAGATCATCGCTTGGATCAATTTGAAAATTTCGATTTTCATGACCCGGGGGTCATGGTCCGAAAATTTCAAAATTTCTCAAGTCTGAAATGTTTTCATTTATGCGGCTTATTGTGAAGTGATAATGATGTAAATAATATTCAGCCAATGCTCAATGGCTGATCTATCTTTTCATATTTTTTTCCGAAAATTTTCTTTCTGATTGCGTGCAAAAAATCAGAATTGTGTTTGAATCGGTTTCCAACTTGCTTTCTGCAACATTCTGTCGTAGTACTTTACAATGTACATAATCAATATGAAAATCGTTTAATTTCGAAAATTAAAAAAAATTAAATTTGAGTGCCTACTTTTTTGGAAAATTTCTGAAATATTGTAGTTTGTCGACTCGAATATTGTGACAATGAGCAACTGACAATGACAATGTGCATTTTCATAATGAGTAAACATAGTATAACTGAAATCCCGGCATTTGGCTCACTTTTGAAAAATCGATTTCCATGACCCCGGGGTCATGGCACAAAAAATGAATTTTCGAAAATAATCGATTTTCATATTGATTATGTACGAATACAGTACAGCAGATTCCCCTAGTCAAAATGCGGTACGCGGGGTGACCCCGGGTGACTCCTCATATCCCATCGAATTATTACTCTGTGAATATTGAATATCAGGTGTCGAAGTTATTTTTATTGTGTTACTCTGTGTCTGAACTATTTTATCACGTAAACTTTGGAATTTAAAAAAAAATAGCTTGATAAAATAAATAATAATGCCAATTACAGTATGACTCGATTAGGACTGCTATGCAGTGTGGTGAATCGTGATAAACTTTTTTCCCTTATTTTGGCGTGTTTTTAAACGTTTTTTTCATTTCATTTATTCCGACTTTAATTTTGTATTGTGCGCATGCGCACAGCAAGCAATCAGAAAGATAAGCGTTTTCGTCAGGGCAACGTGTTTTCGTAAAAAAAAACTCAACCAGAAGTGCGCAGCATGCCCTCTCCACTATCAACCGCAAACAGACATGCGCACAATACAAAATTAAAGTCGGAATAAATGAAATAAACAAAGAAAAATGTTTAATTCGCCACACTGCATAGCAGTCCTAATCGAGTCATACTGTAATTTGCAGTATTATTTATTTTATCAAGCTATTTATTTTTTTTAAATTCCAAACTTTATGTGATAAATTAGTTCAGACACAGAGTAACACAACAAAAATAACTTCGACACCTGATATTCAATATTCACAGAGTAATAATTCGATGGGATATGAGGAGTCACCCGGGTCACCCCGCGTACCGCATTTTAACGGGGGGGGGGGAATCTGCTGTACTGTATAACTATAAATAATACAATATATATAAGAAATATAGAAAAAAAGTATTGTACATATCAACTTTCAAACATGAACTAACCATGTAGGCTATAAAACTTTGTGAGAATTATGGAATTCTGTGAGTTTTACGGATAATGTGTTAGAAAAGAAATAGTGGCTTAATAAAGTTTTATAAAACAATATTAATAACACGATGTGAAACAACAAGCAACGAGGTGAGTTAAACAGTTAAGCAGAAAAGAAAGGATGGTAAAAGAAGAAGTAACAAGGGTTATCCCCCTCGTTTCACTCTACGAACACTCTCTCTTAGTCACTCTGTCGACACTGACGAAAAGAATTGGGCCCTGGTCGAACGGTCTATAGTGGGCGGAGTTTACAGATTGTAAATGTGTGATAGATTGTGGATAAGATAAGATAGATAGGATATTGATTGATTGGGCAAAGGTCTTACAAAGTGTAAATTTGTATATAGGCGGCGCCTAGAATTAAAACTAATCATATACATTATTAATATTATCTACATACATTTACGTAAAAATAATTAACAAACCAGTTGATTGGAATTGGGGACCGATGGCGCTGGATGGGAGGGGACGAGGCTCTCTAACAGGCGCTCGATAAACATATATAATTAATATTATTGTATTTTTAAGTGATATAATAATATTATAATATAATATTTTATTCCTTTAAATATATAGGTTTTATAATAGAAAAAAACATACCATGTAATTGGCGCAGTTGGAGGATCAGTTTGTTGTTCGTTTTGATGTTGCATCTAGAGAAAAGTAAACTTACATTAGCAAAACGATATAAAGGGAGCGTTACCTCTCTCAATGATCTCTTCATTGTGTACACTATTTCGTTGTTCTCTCACAATGAGAGTGAACATTGAGAGATGTAAGTACAATGGGATAATTAGAGAGAGGGGAAATAGATAAAATACATATTGTGCGTATAAAATGCACTTGCATAAGAAAATGACACTGGGCTCTAAAGAACGGAAGTCGCTCAAAGGCTAGATCTCGCCCCGCCTCTCGATTGTCTCTCCGATTCCTCTCACCTACCCCGGCTGACCTTCGCCGTGCGCTATTTGATATATAAAAGAGATCGGCATAGTTTCTGAACCATGCAAAACAAGAGTCTCTTCTACAAATAAAACAAGTGATTTTTATACGCTCAATATATAAGAGGATAAGAGCGAGATAAATGTATTCTAATCACGGATCACTTTGTTATAAAATGAAATGAAAACTCGTAACGATAGAACAGTCGTGCATTTCATTAATACTAAATCGCATCACAGATATAGTCTCTGGCTTGGTAAGTACGATATAGGCGCCTGAAGAGATAAACAATTGTAGAACGTAAACAAACAACAGAGGATTGTTAGTGTAGAGCTTGGTTATATATTTTTTTCGCTTACCTATGGCATAACCTATTTCTACGCCAACATATAATTCACACAATGTAGATAAGAGGCCGTTTGCGTAAGAGTCGAACAAGGGTTGGCACAGGCCAAAAATTTTAATACCCTCAAAACTTGTGTACAGGGGTTATCGACCTCGCTGATGAAGATGTGCATAGTCATTTTGGCTCTAGAGGTCCCGCAACGCCTGGGCGTGATTACGGTACAATCACGTTTTCAAGCCGTTCTCGGACCATGGTAGAGCTAGAGGTATGAAAATAGGGCTCCTGGGCCAGCATTCGATGGCGATGATGGTTGTCTACTTCATTTGTTTTAAAAATTTTCCAAAACGTCGCCAATTGTAAATTTTGATTGAGACTTTTGCGAGCCTAGCGAGTATGACAGTTCGAACCGGCGTGGCGAGAGGATTCCAACGATATATTTTGAGCCCTTATCTCCGTCGAGAAAGCTTTCATTGGCTCGATATAGTGATCTGCGTCAGCATCAGGAGTTGTTTACGTCTCAATGCCGCGCGCTCCCTCACCACTCCCTCATTTCCACACGCTCTCTCGTCACTCTTGAGAGTGCGAGATAGCGTGCGGAATTGAGAGAGTCCTCTTGCAAGGCGCACATCATTATATCGAGCCAATGAAAGCTTTCTCGACGGAGATAAGGGTTCAAAATATATCGTTGGAATCCTCTCGCCACGCCGGTTCGAACTGTCATACTCGCTAGGCTCGCAACCGTCTCAATCAAAATTTTCAATTGTAGACCTTTTGGAAAATTTTCAAAACAAATGAAGTAGACAACCATCATCGCCATCGTATTCTGTCCCGGGAGCCCAATTTTCATAACTCTAGCTCAACCACGGATCGAGAACGGCTTGAAAACGTGATGTTACCGTAATCCAGCCCAGGCGTTGCGGAACCACTGGATCCAAAATGACTATGCGCTGCATATCACGCCTGTCACGAGAGAATTGAGCTGAGAGTGGGAATGAAGAAAAATGGTGAAATGATCGATAAACCCTATACACAAGTTTTGAGGGTATTAAAATTTTTGGCCTGTGCCAACCCTCCCCCAGATTTGTCCGACTCTTGCACAAACGGCCTCATAACTCAGTATACCCAATTCAACCGACGAATGTTGTAAGTAAAAGATCTTAAAACGCATTCTACCTAACAGCGGAGTGGCGGTGGTGGGGGCATGGCACAATGTTTCAAAATGATTCTAGACGACTCATATTTGATGGTTGGAGTCCCCAGGGGCGGTATACGATTCAGACAAAAAATTGACCCCAATTATCGATTTTTGATCTTCCAAAAGTCGAAAAATCAAAGTGTGATTTCCATGGCATGTTATATACCATTCGATAGAGGATTCAAAGTTATACAAGAATACCAAGTTTCATAAATTTTCATAACTCAGTGTTCGAGAAATATCCGATTTTCCAATTTTTGACTTGATTTTTTTGTTTTGATCTCATGGCTTACCATGTTACCATCATTTCCCATTCCTGGATTTTTGATATGTTGTGTAAAAATGGATGCGCCATCTGAATATCACACTTATTTGTACCAGCTACAAACCGCTCATAGTGAAATCATGCGACAAACGCCTCACTTTTAGCACCCGAACGCCGACGCAGGTTCGAATCCCGGTACAGACATAAACTTTTGCAAATTTTTTTCGCCTCAAATTTGACTCTAAATTATATCATCATGTATTTTATCGTCTTTTCACTAATTTATTGTCCGAAATGACCACAGGCATTACCAGAAATACTAAAAAATCTTATAACTGATACAATACCGGGAAAAAGTCACGGGACGAACGAAAATAACGGTATTTCGTCAGTGATACTTCTTTTAAAATGTCTTTTTGTTATTGTCTGTTAAAAGAAGATAAATATACATTGAAACTCATTAAACATCTCGGTTTTCGCAAAATGTTTGAAAAATTATAGACAAAGATCAAAGATCAAAGTACAATGATCAGAGACCAAGGTTCAGCAATAGAGTGAAAACTTTTGTGAGCATCTCTAGCATATATAATAGCTGAAAAAAAGAGATTTCATCATAAGAGGCGCAGGGAGGGGAGCTGCGAGGGAGAGAAAGAGCAAGAGAGAGAAAGAGAAAGAGAAAGAGCTGTAACCGAGTAGACCTCGGCAGAACGTTTGCTATGGGTCTGAAAGGAATTTGAACAAAACAAAAATAAGGGAAATAAATATATGTTACATTACAAAGCTACCTGATGAGAAGCCATAATTTTAAGAGACATATCCTTTGAGCGGTAGGATCTCAAAATCATTCTTACCATAAAAAATGTTTTTCATGCCCTGCGAGCGAATGAAGAGCTATGACTGATATAATCTGTGGATAAACTAGTAGGGCGCGATTAAGCACTAAGCGGACAAAGTTTTCTTTTGCGGCATTACTCTAACCCACTTGCTTAATTTTGATGAGGGATAGGGAGGGGAGAGGGAGAGGGAGATGAAGATAAAGATAGAGGGGGAGAAGGAGAGAGATTGAGGTTGACGCAGGGTTTGTACAGGTTTGTTTTTCTATTGGGGTAAATGCTGGAAATCGTTTAAAAGTGTGACAATAAAACAATTTTCCTGAAAACATGCTTCGGTTGTTCTTGAAAAGTGAAAATATGTTCGATGGATGATCAAAATCAGCAAAAGAATAGACATGAAAGGAACCAGAGAAATTTGAGTTAAAAGTTGTTGAGAAGATTGGAAAGATGCAATGTGTGACGACAGACAGATACTCAGACAGACTTACGTGCCTTATCATTTTATAAAATGAAGGAACAGCACTCACAATTAGCATTATTTTGGCCCTTAAAGTTTTCAAGCTCAAATATGCAACCCATCTGCAGGTTGAAATCGGAGCCATAGCCATTCCGAAATTTCCTAGTGATTGCCTCCACTCTCATAATGTTTCAGAAGAACAGGGCTTTTTCGCTAAATAAGTATAAGTTGTCAAAAGTGTGCGTAGATTACGTCAATATTACACAGCAGTTAACAAAGTTACACCAACACATCATGCTTGAATTCTTTGATGAGTTGCGTACATTGACACAAAATATCAGCCCAATTGCTTTCCTGAATCAAAAATTACAACAAAAAAAATTCAAAAGCGTCCCATGTCTTTCTTTGTCGACACTCTATTAGTTCTAACAAGGGTCGCAACTTGTCCTGGCCATATGAGCTGGCAATAACATGACTAGGATCAGTTTTCGATGCTGATTACGAATCCGTTTTCAGAAAGTGCCTAATCGACCTAATTTTTCAGAAAATCATTATTGAAATTTGGCTTGTTTATTAGAAAAGTCGTGTAGTTTTCTTCACAAACTATCTAGATTGCATCGGAAAGATCCGGCAATGTAAGATAAAATATTGCGAGAGTTTATAGATGAGATCGCCAGCCCACCCGGACGGTTTGCGCAGGAAACCACACGAATTTCCGAATTAAAATATCGATTTCCTCGAAAATCAGGTTGATTAGGCACTGTAGCGATTATGATCACTACTTGAATATTCGCCGATCAGAATTACGCTCTAGCGCACTCTCTAGCGCACTCTCTCACAGTCTCTAGATGCAAATTGAGCAATGATGTGTCTATGCAAATGGCAATGATGACTTGGCAGTTCTTTCTTCATTCTCTCCTTTCATTCAACATTTTGACACGTATGTCACTTCTCGCTACGATTTCAACCTTTATTATCGTTGTTCATCAATTACCACCTTTTCTTCTATGACAATCACAGTCTTATCTCTTCTTCTATCATCATTTACTGCTCACCAAGTCCAAATATCTCATGTATCTATCATCATTCATTCATATATTCTGATCGTCTATAACCTATCAACTATATTCATTCACTCGTGGATGTCCTATCCATTTCATCCTTCTTCCTTGATGTTCATCCTCTATACCGTCGTTCATTGATGTCCTATTCGATCCGTCATCGCTCTTCTTCTTGATGTCGTCTTCTGTTCCTGCATTCCTATCATCCCTTTGTCCCTTTGGTAGTCTTGCCCCCTTTGTTCTTTCGCTATTCATATCACTATTGTGCAAATCTATCGTGTCCCCGTTTTGCTCCCCTTTTTCGTATTGTTGTTTAATTACCCAAGTTTGAGGTGCAAGTCGAGATGTCCTAAAAGGCAAGTCCAACAACGGATGTCCTAACCCATACATCAACGTCGTCACTATCATCAAGCTTGTATTAATTGTAACCTATCTTTATTATTTCATTACTTATATCTTTTGTATGACTAGTCACCTGAAACGATAAAATTGTACAATCAATTAGAAATCGTATTTGCTAGTATACATCTGATCAAGCCACACACCGAAAAGTCCCTCGAGACTTATTCGCTATATGGTGCATAGGCTAAACTATTAATCCAATTCCGCGTGGCAGGCAACAAATTCTCCTCTAGCCCAAGTAGGCAATAGTCATCTACTGTCCTAGCCGGCAACCAACTCTTCTCTACTATCCTATAAAGGAACCTTCTATCCTATAAAGGAAACCTATAAACCTATCCTGTAAAGGAGCCTATCCTGTAAAGGAGCCTATCCTGTAAAGGAGCCTATCCTGTAAAGGAGCCTATCCTGTAAAGGAGCCTATCCTGTAAAGGACTCTATCCAACCTATTAAGTACTTCACTATCCTATCACTTCGATCGATATCCTATAAGATGACTTTCACAACCGAATACGGTGCGATCTATGCAGAATTACATGAAGCTCTTTCATTCATTGTAGCCAAATGTTCAGAGATGAGAAATCTCATAGACGATATCGATCACTGCTATTCTATTGATGACTTTAATGGTCTATCCTTTCAATATCGATCACTATCATCCAGTTTAGAATTGAAATTATCCTATTACAGACTCCACCACGACGAGATTTCTCTTTTGATTACTGAAAGTAACTCTCCAGATGAGTCTGAATATTTACATCAATATCAGAAGTCTCGTGATCCAACCAATACAACAACACGATCATCGTTATCGGTCAGTTCACTTGTAGAATCCCTGATATGTGATGCTACATTAGCTATTGACAGTACCCAAAGCTATCTCCTCTCTAAGATAGAACGAACTAGATCGTCTACTAGTATGACTAGACGACGTCGTCGTAGGAAAATCGATACGGCTCGACCTGATACTACTCTTACAAGGGGATGGTCGCAACTTGTCCTGACCATATGAGATGGCAATAACATGACTAGGATCAAGTTTCGATGCTGATTACGAATCCGTTTTCAGAAAATGCCTAATCGACCTGATTTTCGAGGAAATCGATATTTTAATTCGGAAATTCGTGTGTTTTCCTGCGCAAACCGTCCGGGTGGGCTGGTGAACTCATCTATAAACTCTTGCAATTGTTTACCTTACATTGTCGGATCTTTCCGATGCAATCCGGATAGTTTGTGAAGGAAACTACACGACTTTTCGAATTAACAAGCCAAAATTCAATACCGATTTTCTCCAAATAGAAGTCGATTAGGCATTTTCTGAATACGGATTCGTAATCAGCATCGAAAACTGATCCTAGTCATGTTATTGCCATCTCATATGGCCAGGACCAGTTGCGATCATCCCCTTGTTAGATCTATCGATAATGTCATTCCAACACCTTTGCCAATAACGTCTATAGCATCAACTAGTCCAATCGATAATAGCTTTCCCACACCTATGCCTAGACAGTCTATCAATACATCATCAGCTATTCAATCAACGAAACCATCGATTGATTCAGATAATTCTTATCGTTTGAACAAACCCATAGATACTCCTAATGATGATATCACCTCACATATTAATCATGTCTCTATTCATTCCGATAGTGAACAGTTAATAGATGAACTATCGATTGACTCAACTAGCTTGTTAAATGATAATGATGTCATTACTACAAAGGAAATATCCTTAGCTATCGAACCAATATCTCAACTAGAAACTGTGGCAGAGAATCAAGTGAGAGAACATGAAGATGCTATTGCTGATTCTCCTTTATCTGATACCATTCAATATAATTATAATGAATATGCAGTCAAGTATTGTCTACGAGACAATAATCTCTCTGATAATTATAATAATTATGCAAAGGCATACAAATGTCTAGAGCACAATTTGACTAAACTATCCAAGATACAAGACTATCGATCGTTTTATGATCAATTGATAAGAGACCAACAATCCATAGGTCAAATTGAAGAACTATCAAGATATCGATTTCATCGTCTTATTATCCATTACTTAGCTGATCAATCAGTTCTTCCTCCAGATAAGATAACTATACCATTATGGATTAATTATCTATCTTCATCATCATCTCACGATAATATCATAGACTATCGATTCACTGTAACTTCATTAGATATTAATCAATCACCATATACTCTCATCAAGACTATTCAATAGTATTTGAATAAGGCTAAAGCAGATCATGGAAATGACCCGACAATATCTCAAATAGACCATTCTAGTTATATCGATAAATTGTTGTTGTCAGCTGATGATACAGATACTTCATTACATACTAAGAGCAAACTGATCTTAGGACAGATTCCTAGTCTACCATGGAATACAACTAATGATATTTTATCGATTAAGTTTCCGAAGCTATCTCAACCATCTCATGATACCAAGAGATTAGTCTCTTCAATTATATCCTCATCATGTTATCCATTACGAATCATTTCTCCTCTTGTTCTCAATACATGCTTATCCTTAAGATTCGTTTGGGAGCCTAGTATTGATTGGGACTTGAAACTATTCGATCATTCTCATATTGCTTGGATAAAGCTAATGGATGGTACAAATTCTGCTGTACTGTACATTCCTCGTAAAGCTAGACTATCTATATGTAAATCATCCACATCATTCAATTCGAGACCAGCATTACAAGATAAGAAAGAATCATGTCCTGTTATTTCTTCTCCAATCTTTAAATCTCCATCTATTCAAGAATCTTCAAATAAGTCATATCACTTACTTATTTCGTTTAAAATATCAATTAGTACAAGTAATCCGCATTCTTATGATAGTACTACAACTCCTAATCATGATATGGGAGAAGTAGTGAAACAGAAGACGAGTGTTATGATGGCCTGGTCTAAGGTGAAGTCGTATAAAGCCACTTTAAGACTATCTGATTGGACTACTCTTTCTGTAGTCATCATTAGTGCCGTCCTCTATCATATAATCTCTTCTGTCATTACATCTAACCTTTCTTTATTATATAATCATCAACTCTTACTCTATTCAAGTACCATTCTACTGCATTCTCATCTCTACTATCTTATCCTCTATCTCTACTATTCAATACAGCTAGATAACTTCCAATTACGTACTATCAAGTTATCACACTATTCTTGTAGTGGGGAGGAAGTCTACTCCTATGAAGGATTATCCTTTACCATACCATACTATAAGTGTCTTATTCGATTTCAAAGTTCTACCGTATACTATTCAAGATTATTCATAAAGTAATGGTTACTCCATGAAGTTCAATCATTTGCCTTTTTAAACTTAATAGTATTTCTACGAGTATTCACTATGATTCACCTCAAGGCGATGCTATGATCTCTATAAGCGTATGAACGTTTCTTATATCTCATATCAACACTTCATTCCTAATCATCGTTTCCTACATATAGTCATCTATGATTAATAATCTTTGATCTTTATCCTTACATAGTTGATATAAATATCTTTCTTCTTTACCTATTTATGTATTTTCAATACAAGATTAGTCGATCATCCTTATCCAACATCAATACCTTCGCGTATTTTCATCTGTTCTCGGTGCTCTACTCCTTTTCTGGGGCGGGAGTGTAGCGATTATGATCACTACTTGAATATTCGCCGATCAGAATTACGCTCTAGCGCACTCTCTAGCGCACTCTCTCACAGTCTCTAGATGCAAATTGAGCAATGATGTGTCTATGCAAATGGCAATGATGACTTGGCAGTTCTTTCTTCATTCTCTCCTTTCATTCAACATTTTGACACGTATGTCACTTCTCGCTACGATTTCAACCTTTATTATCGTTGTTCATCAATTACCACCTTTTCTTCTGCGACAATCACAGTCTTATCTCTTCTTCTATCATCATTTACTGCTCACCAAGTCCAAATATCTCATGTATCTATCATCATTCATTCATATATTCTGATCGTCTATAACCTATCAACTATATTCATTCACTCGTGGATGTCCTATCCATTTCATCCTTCTTCCTTGATGTTCATCCTCTATACCGTCGTTCATTGATGTCCCACAGTATTCTGGTCCAAGCCATTTTTCTTCGAAAGCAAGACAAAGGAGAGACCATTGTATTAGAGAGAGTTTGTATGTTGAGCGGTCGTTCTTGCTTTGAAAGTCATGAGAACGCTGTGGTCCTATTCGATCCGTCATCGCTCTTCTTCTTGATGTCGTCTTCTGTTCCTGCATTCCTATCATCCCTTTGTCCCTTTGGTAGTCTTGCCCCCTTTGTTCTTTCGCTATTCATATCACTATTGTGCAAATCTATCGTGTCCCCGTTTTGCTCCCCTTTTTCGTATTGTTGTTTAATTACCCAAGTTTGAGGTGCAAGTCGAGATGTCCTAAAAGGCAAGTCCAACAACGGATGTCCTAACCCATACATCAACGTCGTCACTATCATCAAGCTTGTATTAATTGTAACCTATCTTTATTATTTCATTACTTATATCTTTTGTATGACTAGTCACCTGAAACGATAAAATTGTACAATCAATTAGAAATCGTATTTGCTAGTATACATCTGATCAAGCCACACACCGAAAAGTCCCTCGAGACTTATTCGCAATCACTTTCTGAAAACGGATTCGTTGTCAGCATCGAAAACTGATCATAGTCATGTTATTGCCATCTCATATGGCCAGGACCAGTTGCGAACATCCCCTTGTAAGATTTCTGATAATGTTTATGGTTATTTCGTGCAATAAATCAGTAAAAACACACATATGAAACTATAAATAAAAGTTAGAGAAGTTTTTACTCTATTGCTGAACTTTGGTCTCTGATCATTGTACTTTGATCTTTGATCTTTGTCTACAATTTTTCTAACATTTTGCGAAACCCGAGATGTTTAATGAGTTTCAATGTATATTTATCTTCTTTTAACAGATAATAACAAAAAGACATTTTAAAAGAAGTATCACTGACGAAATACCGTTATTTTCGTTCGTCCCGTGACTTTTTCCCGGTATTGTATCAGTTATAAGATTTTTTAGTATTTCTGGTAATGCATGTGGTCATTTCGGACAATAAATTAGTGAAAAAGACGATAAAACACATGATGATATAATTTAGAGTCAAATTTGAGGCGAAAAAAAATTGCAAAAGTTTATGTCTGTGCCGGGATTCGAACCTGCGTCGGCGTTCGGGTGCTGAAAGTAAGGCGTTTGTCGCATGATATCACTATGAGCGGTTTGTAGCTGGTCCAAATAAGTGTGATATTCGGATAGCGCATCAATTTTTACACAACATATCAAAAATCCAGGAATGGGAAATGATGGTAACATGGTAAGCCATGAGATCAAAACAAAAAAATCAAGTCAAAAATTGGAAAATCGGATATTTCTCGAACACTGAGTTATGAAAATTTATGAAACTTGGTATTCTTGTATAACTTTGAATCCTCTATCGAATGGTATATAACATGCCATGGAAATCACACTTTGATTTTTCGACTTTTGGTAGATCAAAAATCGATAATTGAGGTCAATTTTTTGTCTGAAGCGTATACCGCCCCTAGGGACACCAACCATCAAATATGAGTCGTCTAGAATGATTTTGAAACATTGTGCCATACCCTTACCGCTCTTATGGAGAACGCGTTTTAAATTAATAAAAATAGCCATCGCTTTTTTGGGCGGGAAAACATATATTTATCATATATGAGATGAAGAGTCATAGACCGTATGAAAATGGGGAGAGTGAGTGAGGGAGGCATATGGTCGTCTTCTCTCTGTATCAGGCAGAGGGATAATGTAAGAAAGAGAGATTATATAGAGAAGCAAAGAGGGAGAGTCTGGTTAGATGGGTGACCACGGATTGACGTTCTTCAATCGTAGCTGCACTGGTGGGGGCGTAGGCCGAGATGATAGACAATGATTCGTGGCCGAGGCGAATGCGAAGGGCTGCAAGTCTAGGGGAAAGAATGGAGTAGGATGAGATGAGTGGGGTTACACGGGTATGTATAAGGAATCCAACACCTCCTTGGTTCTTTCCTTCGGTCTTCTGTCCGAGAATGAGTTTGGCTCCGTCCGTGAGGGAACATTCGACCTTCGTCTTCGACTTCGTTTCTTGGAGGCAAACGACGTCGTAGCGGATGCCTTTGAAGGACTCTTCAAGAGTGGCTTTGGAGGTTTCCGAGGCGAGAGTCCGGCAGTTCAGTGATCCAATCCATAGGTCGGTGTCGTGTCGGGGGTGTCGTATAGTCCGGGGGGTTTGATGTCCTGGTTTCTCCGAGATTGGATGGCCCTGTCCCCTTTGCACAGGCCGACATCGGAGACTGGCAGGGAGGGGACGCGGAGGACTTGGGCGCGTGTTGGGGGGTGTCGTAGCAGACTGTGGGTGCTCTGGATACCCTCCGTGCTCCTTGCTAGGGGTTGGAGAGGGCCGCCCATACTGTAAGCGTGCAAGGCCTAGTACTGCGTGAGCGGTTTGCTCGTTAGCTGCATCATTTTTATTGCTAAATTAGGAATTACCATCACACCTCTTTAGTGCACTTCCTCATAGTAGACTCGATTCAATGCGATATATATTGAATCAATGCGGACTCCTCCCCCGCCAGGTCTTGCCAACCTACCTTAGATCATGTTGATCTTTGATCTTATTAAGTCTACATATGAAGACCCGCACTCTCCTCCAACTTCTCCCTCCCCAATTCCTACCACCCACTTCCCGATTCTCCTATTCACTTATTTATTATTCGTTTCAAATGTTGTCACATCTTTATTGGATGTATGATAAATAAATAAATAAATAAATAAATCACCCGTAGCAATAGGGGATGAGGTTCACCCTTACACCAACTGTGAGGTGAGCAATGTAAGAGGCAATAATAAGTAGATAAATTCCACCAAGTGCCATCCCAATCCAAAACCGTGAAACCCAGAAATTTTTTTAAAAAAAATATTGAAAAAGTTTTTGTTTAATTTTTCCTACAATTGCCTATCGGTGAGGGTCATTTTTTATTCCTTCAATATATTAGTGTAACTACTGTATGAAAATGAACTAAAACACAATCGTGAAAAGTTACCTTATTTCCGAAAAAACCACGACTAATTCGCCTTTTTATAGCGAACTGGCTGAATAAACATATGCCGGTTACGGTTATGCGAATTAGGAAATACAAAATTCATATTTTTTTCGAAAACATACTGTCTTATAACACCTCATATATTCATATAACAAACAAATGACAAAAGAAAAGAACAGTATAATACCGAAAATCGAATTCTAAATAATAGTGATTGCTGAATTTTGAATTTCTGCAATTGGATTGCGGTAGGGCGCACGATAATTAATTTCAGTTCGCGATAAAAAGCGAATTAGTCGTGGTTTTTCGGAAATAAGGTAACTTTTCACGATTGTGTTTTAGTTCATTTTCATACAGTAGTTACACTAATGAATACTCGTCTAATTGAAGGAATAAAAAAATGGCCCTCACCGATAGGCAATTGTTGGAAAAATGAAACAAAAACTTTTTCCATATTTAAAAAAAAATCCTTTTCATTTCATTCCATTCCATTCTACGGAATGAAACATATCATTGTCTCCATTTCTCTTCCATGTATTTCTTTCACTCTCCGGCGAGAGAGTGTGTGAAACGAGAGATTGTGGTTGGGCGAAAATGACTTCAAATCGTAAGGAAATTTCCAAGGGGATGAACCATACGAACGCATTAACGTATTTTTTTTTCGTACACCACTCATTTTGTAGCCCTTGAAAAGTTACATAACATATTTCAGGCTCGTCCGCGCCGTATCGACAGGTTTTTAGTTATTTTGCCTAGAGTGTAGCGCTGTTTGGAAGCACTTTCATGACCTTTGGTTTGTTTAGATCGATAGAGCTCGGAAAAATAGCTGGGGTTACCCTCGTGGTAGTGTTCCACATAAATGCACTTGAACAGAGATATTTGAGTTCAAAGTTGGGTTCCCGGATTACCGACCCGGTGCAGGGAGCCCCCAGAATGATAGTAGCACAATGGTAGGACTTGCCTAGAGGTACCGAAAACTGATGCTAACTCATTTCATGTTTTTCGCCCCATTCCGAAAAATAGCCATTTTAGGTCGATTCTCTCGTGACTGGCGTGATATTGAGCGTATAAAAATCACTTGTTTGATTTGCAGAAGAGACTATTTCTTGTTTTGCATGGTTCAGAAACTATGCCGAGCTCTTTTATATATCATATAGCGCGCGGCGAAGGTCAGCCGGGTTAGAGAGAGGCAGCGGAGAGACAATCGAGAGAGATCAAGCCTTTGAGCAGACTTCCGTTCCTTAGAGCCCGTTTGTCATTTTCTTGTGCAAGTACATTTTATACGCACAATACGAGTTTGACTGTTCACACTACAAGCAAGGATACCTTGTGTTAGTCCATAGTAATACACGAAGAGATGTTTGGTATTTTCTCGCTACCGGCAATTGAAATGTTCCAAAATATGGAGAAAAAAACATTTATTACAACTCATGTACAATTATTACAAATCATTTACAAAAAATTATTTTAATTAGACGACGAAATCGGCCAGATTTCGCAAGACGATAATGTCTACGGCTTCAAACATGCGAATGTCTCCAGCAACGCCGCAAGAATTCTTGGTTATAAGAACGGATCCTAAGAAAATAGATATCAAAAATCAGTTACCGAGAGCGATAACTAGCTCGCATGTGACAAACTCTCCTCATTGTCCCTTATTGGTTCCTTTCATAATATCATTCATTATCATTCGTGTTAAGAATTCTCATTATGCTATTTATTATTTCCTCTATTATGGCTCGTTAAAAAATAGTGGAAAACCGAAATCGGCGACTTTCCACCCGTTAAAAAAGTACCTGGAAAGTCGAAAATGGAAACACGAAATTTGAATTCGCGCGCGCTCAAAGAGGTGCGGGAATTCAAATTCCGACTTTCCGTCACCGATTTTTAGCAGTAAAATGGAAATTGAACTTCCTTCTTGCTAAAAATGGAATCCGCGAAAATTCGCTGTCGGAATTTGAATTCCCACACCTCTTTGCGCGCGCGCGAATTCAAATTTCGTGTTTCCATTTTCGACTTTCCGGGTACTTTTTTAACGGGTGGAAAGTCGCCGATTTCGGTTTTCCACTATTTTTAACGAGCCATTACAGTCTCCAACATATGTGATTGAAAATACTATTATACGTACAGGAACAGAACAGCGAATAAAACGAATGACTTCGCAATCGCTCCCATTGGTGCGGTGCCGTAACCCTCACACAGAGAAATAAGTGTTATCCATGGAGCATAAGACCTGTGAAGTGTCATATTTAACACTTTTTGAGCTCGAAAAGTGTTAAATATGACACTTCTAAGGTCTTATGCTCCGTGGATAACACTTATTTTTCTATGTGTTGTTCGCCCTTTTCACAACAACAGCAACTCACGCAGTGCCATGTTAATCTCGGCATTACTTGTGTCGAAGGTTATGATGGGCACAAGATGTAAGGATCCGAATTGCACTGTGGGATATATGTCAGAGTACTGCAATATACTCATTTATATCAAGCAGTTGAGAACAAAGACCGCTGCACAGCGGATGATAGAAAAAAATTATTATTATTATTGTTTTCTTGAACTCATCAACAATCACTCACCGATAAATATAAGTGCAAATGGCGCCCGCTTTCTCAACTGGTACATGCGGTACTCGTTAGCTCAACTCGACCGCGGTCCTGCAACGATGGCGTCAACGGGATTACGGTAATCCACGTTCAATCAATCAATGCTGTACAGGGGAAACGGTACAGACTTTAGTTTTCGCGGCAGGACACACTCACACGGAAATCGGTAACGTGGCTAATAATGCGGCCTTGAGTAGCGATCGGAAGAAGGGCTCCTGGAAGAATATCGATTTATTCCAATGGATTATGCAAATTAGAAATAAACGCTGCATATCACGCCTGTCACGAGAGAATTGAGCTGAGAGTGGGAATGAAGAAAAATGGTGAAATGATTTAGGACCATTTTTGGACATCTCTAGGCATGCCCTACCAGCCCCGCAAGTCTCATTATGCAATTTTCATTTTGGGGCTCAATGCACCGGTTTGGTAAGGTGCGTTTTAACGAAAAAGTGTGACAAAAGTGACCCCCGCTCTTTTTTCGAGCTCTGTCGATCTAAACGAACCAGAGGTCATGTAAATGTCTCTGAACAGAGTTATACTTCGAAGCAAATAACTCAAAAATTTGGGAAAGGTGCTCTTCTTCCAATATGTTATAAAGTTTTTCATGGGCTTTCAAAAGAGTGGTTTGCGATAAAAAAAATACGTTAATGCGTTCGTATGAAACGAAGACTGACGTTGTCATAACGATAGAACATTCTTTCATTTCAATAATATTAAATCGGATCACAGATATAGTCTGTGGCTTGGTAAGTGGGCGATATAGGCGCCTGAAAAGATAACTAATGTAGAATATAAACAGTCAAACGAGGAATGATGAAAGTATTAATAAGAGATCAAAAATGAATAAAAATATCCATCGCTTTTGGGCGGGAAAACATATATAAGATGAAGCGGTATGTAAATGGGAAGAGGGAGTGAGGGAGACAGATGGTTGGTCGCCTTATTATTAGGAAACCTAGGTGAGGGAGAGGAGAGGAGTCGTCATGCGCCGCCCTCTCTCCTCACTCTCGTTTGTGGGAAAGTAACTCTCTTGCTCTGTAGGCAATCCTACTATGAGACACACTTTATATATTTGACCCTAGTTTTCACATCTGTATAGGAATCCATGAACGTTGACAAACCGTTTGCCGACGTCGCAACCGCAGGCGGAGGCCTTTGCCAAAAATGCTCCGCTGACGTCGTGTTTGTCGCAAAACCGGATTGCCTACGTTCATGGATACGACATCATATTCACGGTAGTTAGATTGGGAACTCACGATAGACTGGCTTCCAATTGGGATTAGGAAGTACCAGGTTACGGTTGTCTTCTCTCTCTCTCTTTATCGGAGAGATAATGTAAGAAAGAGAGAGGATATAGAGAAGCAAAGGGGAAGAGTCTTGGTACCTAGGGCCATGCCCCCAGGTAGTTTAGTCATAAGTCTACCATGCGGTATGTCTTTACTTTGTCTTGATTACTGTAGCTATTATCCTCTCTTTATCCAGTATTAAGGTGTGCCAAAAGTCTTTGCACTTTTTCTGCACCTAATTGCGACCCCTCTTTCTCGGGCGAGAGCAATTGCCTTGTGGTATTTTTCCTAATATTCTCAAACATGCTGTTAAGGAAGAGGCCAGGGAGAGACAAAAGAGAGGGGTGACAGAGTGAGGAGAGTGGGAAGAGGAGGAAGGAGAAAGAGGGGAGGGGAAGAAGAAGAAGAAAGGCATTGGGTCATTTGTCAATCATAAACTAAGTACGTTGTTATATTCAAATATCTCCTAGGAGAAGAAAAAGAAGAGATTGAAAAAAATGATGACTTGGTATTATTATTATTATTATTTATTATTAAAACTAGCGCGAACTACGTTCGCGCCTCAGAGAGTTTTGCGCATATTTATCTTAATATTTATCTTAATCGTTGGGATAGAGCTCCGCTCCATCTCATCTACGTTATCCCAATATTTCTTGGTCGTTTTTATCGAATTTGCAACGGTAGTGGAACGGTAGGTGCGTTACGGTAGTTTAAAATATTCGAGAAAAAATTGTATCGTCGATTTACCCAACGAAGTACCAAGAACGGAATTTTTATCGTAGTTTGAAAAATAAAGTCAGTTTGCGTTAACGTGGTACCGTATGTGGGTTACGGTAGCTGAAAATATTCTAGAAAAAATTGTCTCATCGAGTTATCCGAGGAGGGACGAAGCACGGAATTTTAATCACAAGTTTGAGCAAAAGTGCCAATTTGGTACGGTAGGGGTACGGTAGATGGGTTACGGTAGCTGAAAATATTCTAGAAAAATTTGTCTCGTCGAGTTACCCAAGGATGGACTAAGCACGGAATTTTAGTTGTAAGTTTCAAAAAAAGTGCAAATTTGGTACGGTAGGGGTACGGTAGGTGGGTTACGGTAGCTGCAAATGGTATAGAAAAATTTGTCTCGTCGAGATACCCAAAGAAGTACCAAGCATGAATTTTTTATCGCAAGTCTCAAAACTAAAGTCAGTTTGCGTTAACGTGGTAAACGTAGTACTACGGTAGATGGGTTACGGTAGCTGAAAATGATCTAGAAAAATTTGTCATGTCGTTTTACACAAGGAAGGACCGTGCATAGAATTTTTATCACAAGATTGGAAAATAAAGTCATTTTGCGTTAACGTGGTACGGTGGATGGGTTACGGTAGCTTAAAATGGTCTACAAAAATTTGTCTTGTGAAGTTACCTAAGGAGGTACCGAGTACCGAATTTTAAAAGAAAATTCCAAAAATAAAGTCAGTTCCCGTTATCCTGGTACGGTAGATGGGTTACGGTAGCTAAAAATGTTCTCGAAAAATTTGCCTCGTCGAGTTACCCAATCATGGACCAAACACGTAATTTTAATCACAAGATTGAAAAAGTACGAAATATACGGTAGGGTTACGGTAGGTGGGTTACGGTAGCTGAAAATATTCCAGAAAAGTTTATCCCGTCAAGTTACCAAAGCAAGTAGCAAACATCAAAGTTTGGAAAATAAAGTCAGTTTGCGTTAACGGCAAATTTGGAAAAAGGCACGGCGTTGCCGCATTTATGGTGTGCCGTGATATACGGCGCTATTTTTATGGTGGCGAGGGGAAGCGACCAATTCGGTCAAGTTGGAGCTCAAAATGTTCGTATGGACCGTCCGCATACGATGGACACCTTATTTAGTGAAAAGGATGTAAAATGCGTTGACAAATCGAGCGAGAATTTTGGGATTACGGTAAAAAAAACCTTACACGTCTTTTTGTCAATTATCTCGGAATTTTGATAATTGACCCCGGTTTTTTAGTTGCGTAATCGCCTTATATCAGTCTTCTACACCAGTTATCAAAAAATGGGGACCCTAACTGTCCAGTAAAGTAAAATGCTTATCTGTGTAAGTAAGTATGTAATTGCTCAAACTTTTAACATTAAGCAAAATAAATTCTTAATTATAATTCACGTTTAGTTCGTTTCCATTAAACTTTTTTTTAACGAAAGTCAAATTTTAGAAAAGACTTCACAATTTAATGTATCATGCATCATAAAGATGTTTCAGCAGCGAAATACGATTGAAATATGTAAAAAAGTTTTAAAGAAATGAAATGAGGGACTGTACATACCTATACTTGGTAAACTGAGTTTGATTGATATCGATTGGTCATTGCTCCAATTGAATCCGGATAGGATCAGTCGAGAATCCATTTGCTGAAATACCGTGTTCAAAGATATCGTAAATGAAAGCGTGAAGGAATAATAATAATAATAATATTTATACGTGTTCATGAGATCACAATGAAGCGCGTGATGATAAAATCAAAATTTATATGATAATGATAATGAATACAATAATGAGTGGAAAGAGAGAGCATAAAAAGGAGGAAAATGAAATTATGTCCTTTACTTTCCGATTATGAAAACATGAATCCTATTTTTGTTGATATTGGATCTTGTTTTTTTTAAATTATTTTTAAATTTTTTTGTTACATTAGTAAATAAACAGAAAATGAGTATTGTTGGTTAATTTGAATTAATAATAATAATATATTTATCTTCTCTAAACGGATCAAAAACGAGAAGATAAATCATGATATATGCACTGATAGAAAATAATAAAGAAGAGACAAACTGCAAATTACTTAATCACAGTTTTTAGAGAATTACAATTTGCAACGGTTATTTGACGATGAATGCCTGGCGAAGTTGGAAAAAATTGGAAGGTATACAGAAGTTAATTAGATAATTAAGAATTGCATATACAGAAAAAATATGTGTTCATAATGGTCAAGAGGTACCTCCCACAAGGGTCAAACGATCTAGACGATGACCCAAATTGAGACCCGAAAGGATTAATTTGTGGAGAAAGTTAACGGAGGCTTATTTATTGGCTAATAATATCACGCAACAAATGTATCCTTCCTCTATATTCCTTTAAAGCGACACCCCAAGCTAATTCGAAACTCTCCGCTCTGGCCACACTCTCTCGCTTTCTTTGACTACGAGAGAGTATTGCCAATGCGGAGAGTAAAATTAGCTTGGGATGTACCTTTAACTAAAAATGAGATATGTTTCAAAGAATGCATATTACCCGATGACGAAATGAATCTGCAATTACACGTACATCACACACATAAACAATATGTAATGTAATAATGGTGGGCCCCAGACTAATCAGTCGTGTAGTGGCAACCATTCACCCACCCCAATGGTTATGTGCTTGATAAAGGTCATTAAACTGTTAAATTGTTGGACCAGGCGTTATAAACATTGCAAGAAACACGGATCAGTGCAACCATGTCATATCGCTAAAGATCCTATGACCCACCACGATCTAGGCAAAGTGTTTACAGGTAGAGTGACCTCACTCAATGGTCTCTTCATCCCGCACACTATTTCTCTGTTCTCTAACAACGAGAGTGCGTAGACCGTTGACAAAGGTTTCAGCCCCTTTAAATTCTTTCTGGTAATTATACATAAAGTACATGAAAAAGGCAAAAAACGATGAAACTTAGCCTTCAGAAAACATGGTTAATCTGATAAAATGTATTTACTTGCATAAGAAAATGACAAACTGAATGGAAATACCGAGACAACGGGCATTTACGTAGTTGCACTGTCTCGCCTAACTCTCGATTACCCCTCCTCTTCTCTCACCTAACCCGTCAGAACTTCGCCGCGCCGATCCGATTTGATATTTAAAAGAGATCGGCATAGTTTCTGAACTATGCAAAACAGGAAATAGTCATTGCGGACGCTCCGTACAAATAAAACAAGTGATTTTTATACGCTCAATATAAGGAGGGTAGACAATGCCAACACAAATGCAATGTTTTGCATTTGTTAGAAGGAAGGAAAAGAAATCATTCGAATTTTTTGGACATTTGCCACAACAATTTTCCCTCCCTTTTGAATTTCCCCGATTAATTGATTTATTATTCCCCAGTGGTAAAGGGTTTGATAAAGGTCATTGTAACATGTTGTAAAGAAGGTGCGGCACTTCTTCGGTTTCCGACCACCCCCCCCCCCCCCAGATACCGAAGAAGTTCCGAAGGTGCATCTATGATATAACCCTGTGTGAACACTTTGCATGCTACTCTATGGTCAACATGTAAAAAATAACTGTTATGATATTGATCGTATAAAAATCACTTGTTTTATTTGTAGAAGAGACTTTCTTTGTTTTGCATGGTTCAGAAACTATGCCGATCTCTTTTATATATAAAATATCGCGCGGCGAAGGTCAGCCGGGTTAGGTGAGAGGCAGCGGAGAGACAATCGAGAGGCGGGGCGAGATCTGGCCTTTGAGCGACTTCCGTTCTGTAAAGCACAGTGTAATTTTCTTATGCAAGTATATTTTATACGCGCAATATTGCTTTTTCAGGAGCACTCCTAATTTTACTATCCGCTCTGGCAACGCTCTCGCGTAGACAAAGAAAACGAGAGAGTGTGGCCAGAGCGGAGAATTTCAAATTAGCTCGGGGTGTGCCTATAAAGAAGTCTATCAACTCTCAATAATAATCAAGCATAAATGGGCCTTGCATTTCACAATTCTTGATGGTCCTCTTACTTTTGTTCCTTGGTACTAATTTTTTTAGCTTTTCGCGTTACATGTTGCCAACGCGTCCAAGATCTAGCTGCACATCACTTTTATAGCCCATATAGATTTCCCAAACACAATAATATCTTCGTTCGAAAATGAAAGAAGTTACGTAATTCGAAAAATGAGAGATCCATATCGTTCAACAACTAAAGATTCATTTGAGGAATGATAATATACATGTCAGTTATGTATAAGAATAAGAAAATTAACAGAAATATAACATTTAATAAAACTAATGATAATTTAAAGGTACGCATAGCTTTGCATGCACATTAATGCTAAAATTAATCAATTTTATAAAATTAAATTAATGATGTGCCTAATATAGATGAAATTATGAGGAAGACAGATCTCGCCACGCACCAAAACGAGGATGATTTGAGGATGATGAAGGGAGAGACACACACTTTTACGATTAGTTCGTCTTCTTCTTTCTGTCGAGAGACGCCTTTAGCCCCATAGTAGAGAGAATTCAATTTCGGAGTGGTACAGAGCCTAAAGAGATCATAAAACTGGTAATGAATGACACACGGGAAAGCTTCACAAACTGCTTCGCCTCTCATTCGCCTCGAAATATATTGTATTCTGGTTTTTTTGTTGCTGCTAAAACTTGCGGTATTTGTGTGTATCGTCAATTTAAGTATGCACACATGATAAAGTTTCTAACTGTACCAAGGTATGGTACGCTAGTTTAGAGCGTACAATAAAGGATAGAGAGATTGCGGATGCGCCCATGGGGATTCGAACCTGCGCCCAATCTGGATGGACAGCCATTCGAGTTACTATTAGGCTTAGGCGTGATGGGTCAACGAACTATTTGTGGACGATTTTTGGGAAACATTTGTTTTGTGCAAATTGGACCAGGCTGACTACAGACTTCATTAAAGGTGAATGGTGACCCGTGAATGTTCACGTATATGCCTCTGACATTTATTTGGGGTGTGAATGATTCTCTCTAGTGCATACGTGTACAATGAAATAGTACGCATGGTAGGAATGAATTTTTGTTATTGCCCGTATAAAATGTACCTGTGTAACAACCTTGCTACTACCTGCTAAACACAGACATCGTTATCACAAAAAACTTCTTCTACAAATTTTTTGAACGAATGGAAATAAATTGCTGTGATCTACATTATGAATGAAGTCTTTTCAAAATTTGCACAAATCATGGTTGTGAAGGTCAATACAGAAGTTTGTAAAAAAATTATAAAATTAAGATAATGTAATTCCATGTGTCCCTAGGCGATTTTTTTCAAAAATCAAAGAGCAAAGAGAAAAGAGCAAAGAGTATTCTGTTCATTGCTCTTTTGTTATTATATTTTCAATCAACTAACGAATCATGGGAAGCCAACTTCTTCGTACAGCCCCAAACTACTGTCGATCTTCTCGGACTCGAGAATTTTGGAATCGGATAATGCGTATATGAGGATCAATACTATTCCGGGACTGTTGACAAAATCGATTGACTCAAATCTGTCAATCAATAAAATCACTCTAATAAGTAACTACATTTCTTTCATTTCAAGTAATCTAACTACCGTGAATCTGATGTGAGAACTAGGGTCAAATATCACGCATGTCACCTAAGGATTGACCAAAATCGTCTGCTGTACTACACACTTTTGAGTTGACCCCCTCTTTTCTCCACAGTTTTCGATGGTCCTTGGGTAGGACATCCTTGAGCCAGAGTAGCAAGGACGGTAGATCAAGAATCTCTCCAGGAGATCAGGTCTAAGTTCGTCGTTGAGGCCCCTTCCGATGCGATTTTCACGGCTCACAGGAGAGCTAGGAAAAATTGATCAACAGATGAAATGTGTAATTTCTCGAGTACTTTCAGATAGAACTGTGAAATTCCAACTTTTTGATTTCTCTCTTATCTACCTTATTCATCGGTCAACCCGTACCAGGAACCGTCGGAATGGACTAATTTCGCTGGTTTGGCTGCAGCGAGAACAAAACGAACTTGGGTGAGCGACTCGATGTCAGATTGATCGTCAGTATATTTCAGGGCAATCTTGTGAATGGTTCAGAAATGTCACGCAACAAATTCATCCGTCCCCAATATTCCTGTAAAGCCACACCCCAAGCTAATTTTACTCTCCGCATTGGCAATTCTCTCTCGCAGACAATGAAATCGAGAGAGTGAGGCCAGAGCGGAGAGTCAAATTATCTCGGGGTATGCCTTTAACTAAAAATGAGATATGTTTCAAAGGATGCATATTTCCTAATGACGAAATGAATCTACGATTACACGAACATCACAAACATAAATAATGATTAATGCAATAATGTTGGGCCAGGCTTTATTGAGCGTATAAAAATCACTTGTTTTATTTGTAGAAGAGACTATTTCTTGTTTTGCATGGTTCAGAAACTATGCCGATCTCTTTTATATATCCGGGTTAGGGAGAGGCAGCGGAGAGACAATCGAGAGTTGGGCGAGACCTACCCTTTGAGCGACTTCCGTTCCTTAGATCCCGTTTGTCATTTTCTTATGCAAGTACATTTTATACGCACAATACGAGTTTTACTGTTCACACTACAAGCAAGGATACCTTGTATTAGTCCATAGTAACACACGAATAGATGTTTGGTATTTACTCGCTAACAAGCGAATGCAATTGAAATGTTCCAAAATTTAAAAAAAAAACACATTTATTACAACTCATTTACAAAAAAAATATTTTAATCAGACCACGAAATCGGCCAGATTTCGCAAGACGATAATGTCGACGGCTTCAAACATGTGAATGTCTCCAGCAACGCCACACGAATTCTTGGTTATAAGAACGGGTCCTAAGAAAATAGATATTAAAAAAATCAGTTACCATAATGATGATACTGTAGAATGTGTTAGTTCCACACGTTCTCTCGCCACTCTCTCATTTCCGCATATTCTCTCGCCACTCTCTCATTTCCGCATAAGCAAAAAAACAAAAGGAACTCTCTTCGTTCTACACACACTCTCACCTCTCTTTTCTTTTCTTTTCATGACTTTTGAACACCATATCTTAATCCATCATCGACGATAACATTTCAGCCTAACATTGGGTACTTCGTACATGAACAGAACAGCGAATAAAACGAATCACTTCGCAATCCCTCCAATTCTCTGGTATTTTCAAACTGGTAGTTTACTTATATTTCCCACTAGCAGTAGACTTGCAAGTCTACGGCTAGTTAAACGTAAGTTTGCTAGAAGTGGTGTATAATACGGTAATGTATTTCGTCAAATGTTCTTTCACTAGTAGTAAACTAGCAGTAGACTACTAATCCGTGACGTAACGTAAGTATACTACTAGTTTTTAAATACCAGAGTTGGTGCGGTGCCGTAACAATGTTCGCTCTTTTCCCAACAGCAGCAGCTCACGCAGTGCCATGGTAATCTTAATTTAATTTAATTTATCATACATTGAATAAATGTGACAACAAGTGATAAATAAATAGTGTGAATTATATTTAGGCGAAGGGGTCGGAGAGAGGGAGGGAATGATCTCATCTTGACATTAAATGTGCCGAAGGTGTTGATGGGCAAGATGTAAGGATCCGAATTGCACTGTGGGATATATGTCAGAGTACTGCAATATACTCATTTATATCAAGTAACATTATTATTAATATTATTAGTATTATTATTATTTTTATTATTTTTTTCTTGAACTCATCAACAATCACTCACCGATAAATATAAGTGCAAATGATCTCCATCTTCGTTTAATCAACTGGTACATGCGGTACTCGTTAGCTCAACTCGACCGCGGTCCTGCAACGATGGCGTCAACGGGATTACGGTAATCCACGATCAATCAATCAATGCTGTACTGGGGAAACGGTAAAGACTTTAGTTTTCGCGGCAGGACATACTCACACGGAAATCGGTAACGTGGCTAATAATGTTCTCCATTATTATATCGTTCGAGTAGATTAGGGAAGTCAATCGGCCCAACGGCTGCAAGAATTAATGTTTTCATTTTTAATCCTGCAATTGATCGATAAGTGAGAAAATCAATCGATGATTTTCAACCGATCGGATTACCCGCAGGTGCGACCCCGTGCAGGGCTGGGATTTTTATGTTGATTTTTTAAATCAAAAAATTGTTTTTTGAAAAAAAATCAAACAATATTAAGTGTAAGAAAGTCGCGTCAAAACGAGAAAAAAGTGAAACATTTGTTAAAAATTGAGACAACATTTGGCAAAACAAGGCTCCGTTTTTCATTTTTCATTGTCTTGATGAGGAGGGTTCTAATTATAAGGGTTTTAGTGTGGGCGTTTTTGCACAATGTATTTTCATGATTTTGAAGCGTTCTCTTATTCAGCATTGACCGTACATGGTTGTCTAGCCAAGTGCTTGCCGAATGTCTTTACAAAACTTGAACGTTTTACTCAATAAACAACAATTTGACGGTAGGTATAACTATTTCCCGTAACTGTTTTTACCTCCCGTTGCAAGCAGGCTTGTCCCAATGAAACACTTACCGGGGATGATAGATGGGTAACCGCAGTGAAGTGTCTTTGTTTAATCAACTTCATTATTTTTTAAATATATAATAAATACATAGTATATATTTATATATAACTAACCTCCCTTTTCTTCATCTTCATCTCATTTTTTAAAGCCGCTTTAAGGATAGTGTCTTCATCGTCATCAGAATATACAGGCTATAATAAGGATAAATAATTAAATCAAAGATCAAAGATCAACTTACAGTATCGCAGATACTGTCTGAATCATCGGATTCAACAAATTGAGCTTCCATGAATCACATCTGCAAATCAGATATTAGAATTAAATGTAATTCGATATTAGTATAATATAGAAGGCATGCTTGAGAATATTAAAGATTAGTTCGCGTTTATTAAAGCACCGATCGCTTTTTGCGCCGGTTATAAAAAAAAAACATACGAAGGCAAGTACATCTATTGACCGTATAAAATACACTTGTTTATTTGGTACGAGAGTAGCCAACCACTCCCACAAGAGACTTTCTTGTTTTGCATGGTTCAGAAACTATGCCGATCTCTTTTATATATAATATAACGCGCGGCGAAGGTCAGCCGGGTTAGAGAGAGGCAGCGGAGAGACAATCGAGAGGCGGGGCGAGATGTAGAAGACAACATCTCGCTCGCCTCTCGATTGTGACTTCCGTTCGTTAGCACTGTTTGTCATTTTCTTATGCAAGTACATTTTATACGCACAATAAGACCCCCTCCCCATAATAATAAGAGTAGAAGTCCCTTCGACAGTGATAGAGAATAATGACCAGAAGTCACAAAATATAAGTATTCCATTAAAGGCAAACCCTAAACTAATTTTACTCTCCGCTCTGGGCATACTCTCTAGTAGACGAAGTAAGCGAGAGAGTGCGGCGAGGGGAGTGTTTTAATTTAGGTCGGGGTGTACCCTAAACCCTCATCGGTATCGCTGCCGAAGCGACGGACAGCCATCAACCCTTTGTTATTCGTTTTAATGCCACGTATAATAGGAAGGAATAAAGAATAAGATAAGGTGTGGCTATAAAATGTATTAAAAATAGAGCAGAAGCAACTACTCAGGTCAAGAACAAGTGAATGGAATGAAGAAGGCCACACTAATGGAGGTAGGCGTGTTAAGACGCGTCCACAGGGGATATATATCGATTGAGAAGACTCGTCTCTATATCTGTCAGGCCAGATGAGTCTTGTAAGTGTAAGACCTTGGTAGTAAGTGAAGAGTATCAGAGGTCGTATCCATGGTGGCAAATCGTTTGCCGTCACAAGCGAATGGGGAAGATTTTTGGTAATCGCCTCCGGCTACGCTTGTGACGTCACGTTTGCCGGAAAAGGTTTGCCACCGTTCATGGATACCTATAAAGGTTCATACTACCACTGCTCTTTCTGATTTTTTTACACTTGTTTTCTTTGTACGAGAGTAGCCAACCACAGCCTATGTTTCTATGTTTTAAGAGAGAGCGCGCACAAGTGAGATAGTACGTAGATCAGAGAGAGCGAGGAGGGAAGGTAGGAAAAAGTGGGAAATTGATCGATAGTTATTTCTCTGTTTAGCACCAGTACCAAGGCAAGGCACAAGTACATTTTATATGGACAATATCCCACATATGCACATTGACCTCCCTTACTCATCAGTCTTTCTCCTAAATCATTCTTCGAGTGAATGGAGCATTATCGCCACATGCAAAGTACATCGATCTTGTGCAACACAGGTTCAGTGCGAGTCTCTAAAAAAGACATGTAGAGTATAGAACTTGTAAAATTAATAACCCATGGAGGAATTGTATTTGATGTACATAGTCTCCACTGTAAAAAGCAAAACAAATTAACACGAAAAATGATTCGAAAAATGACGATTCGTCATGGATCAATAAATCAAT
Source organism: Parapristionchus giblindavisi (assembly GCA_943737045.1). Classification (NCBI taxonomy): domain Eukaryota; kingdom Metazoa; phylum Nematoda; class Chromadorea; order Rhabditida; family Diplogasteridae; genus Parapristionchus; species Parapristionchus giblindavisi. The sequence goes on from CALSFV010000036.1 coordinate 724,432, forward strand.
ATTTATCAGGTACGCCATGGATACGGCCTCTGATACACTTAGCATTCACTTACAAGGTCCATCTGACCTGACAGATATGAGACTAGTCTTGTCAATCGATATATATCCCCTGTGGACGAGTCCTATCAAGACTCTACCTCCTCCTATATGAGTGGACTGCTTCATTCAATTCACTTGTTCTTGACCTGTGTAGTTGCTTCTGCTCTATTTTTAATACATTCTTCCCCATTCGCTTGTGACGGCAAACGATTTGCCACCATGGATACGACCTCTGATACTCTTCACTTACTACCAAGGTCTTACACTTACAAGACTCATCTGGCCTGACAGATATAGAGACGAGTCTTCTCAATCGATATATATCCCCTGTGGACGCGTCTTAACACGCCTACCTCCATTAGTGTGGCCTTCTTCATTCCATTCACTTGTTCTTGACCTGAGTAGTTGCTTCTGCTCTATTTTTAATACATTTTATAGCCACACCTTATCTTATTCCTTATTACTTCCTATTATACGTGGCATTAAAACGAATAACAAAGGGTTGATGGCTGTCCATCACTTCGGTAGCGATACCGATGAGGGTTTAGGGTACACCCCGACCTAAATTGAAACACTCCGCTCGTCGGTTGACTGTTTATATTTTACATTCGTTATCTTTTCAGGCGCCTATATCGCCCACATACCAAGCCACAGCCTATATCTGTGATGTATTCGTAGACTACCAAATATTAATGTAGTGAAAGAATGTTCTTTCGTTATGACAACGTGAGTATTCGTTCCATGTTATAATAGAGTGATCCATGATTAAAATAATTTTTAGTAAATTAGTTCTAATAATTGGACAATGGGGTGTCAAATTTTGGTGCATTATGGAAAATATGAAATATATGCAGCGTTTATTTCTAATTTGCATAATCCATTGGAATAAATCGATATTCTTCCAGGAGCCTTTCTTCCGATCGCTACTCAAGGCCGCATTATTAGCCACATTACCGATTTCCGTGTGAGTGTGTCCTGCCGCGAAAACTAAGCATTGATTGATTGATCGTGGATTACCGTAATCCCGTTGACGCCATCGTTGCAGGACCGCGGTCGAGTAGAGCTAAGGTGCAGCCGCATGTTCCAACCGAAGATGGATATCATTTGGACTTATATTTTTCGGTGAGCGATTGTTGATGAGTTCAAGAAAACAACAGTAATAATAATAATAATAATAATACTTCCTCGAATTTTTCTATCATTCGCTGTGCAGCGGTCTACTTCTTGATATAAATGAGTATATTGCAGTACTCTGACATATTTCCCACAGTGCAATTCGGATCCTTACATCTTGTGTCCATCATCACCTTCGGAACATATAATGTCAAGATTACCATGGCACTGCGTGAGTTGCTGTTGTTGTGGAAAGGGCGAACAGGGTTACGGTACCGCACCAATGGGAGCGATTGTGAAGTCATTCGTTTTATTCGCTGTTCTGTTCCTGTACGTACTCACAGAGAAAATTCTTTTCAGAGATGTTCTGTTTTAAGAAATTGACATCTTACAACAGAATATCATAAATTGAATTTCTTACTTTTCAAGAGCATTTTTCGCGGATATTTCTTATAATTAAGATAATTAAAAGTGAGAAATTATAAATTTAAGTCAATTTTCTGTGTGAGTAGTGCCCAACGTTAGGCTGATACGTTGTCGTTGATGATGGATTAAGATGTGGTGTTAAAAAAAACTTGATCTAAGCGTAATCCCGACCGGGACCACTGGGCCCAAAATGACTATGCACATCTTCATCAGCGGGGTCGATATCCCCAATACACATGTTTTGAGGGTATCGAAATTTCTGGCCTGTGCCAACCCTCCCCCATATTTGATAAAAAAAACGGCCTCATAACAAGAATTTCGAAAAAAAAGTTGAAGATAACACTCGTGAATTTTCAAAATCAAAGAACAAAGAGTATTATATTCATTAATGCTTAGCTATATTTTCAATCAACTAACGAATCATGGCTCTTCCAGGCATTCAACGAGCAAGCAGTAGCTGTTGATATTTGTATCATTCATGTTGTGTAGATACCCTATTCCCTATGTACATTGATCACCTCTATTCCCTCTGCATATTGATTAGACTATGTCGTAATGTAAGATTGTTTACGTGTTAGATCAGACTACATTCTCTCTGATCTACCCACTCTCTCGTCACTCTATCTCTCGCGTCTGGCTTCCCCCACTTATTGAATGATTCCCAATCGTTCTAGTCTCATACAGTTTTTTCCTAGTCTTCCTATTCACTTCTCTGTATTCCTCTCTTCTACTAATAAATCTGAGGAAATAACTATTGTGCAGCACACACACTACACTACACTACATCAGGGGTAAAGCTAGGACTTAACAATTCACCGCTACTTGGGATCGCAATATAAAATGGAAAGCAGGGCTGGGATTTTTTGAAAATATTTTCGAAAAAGATTATGATCAAAAAATTCAAAAAAAAATGTTGAAATTTTTTAAACTTTGTTTAAAAGGACAATTAGCTATTCAAACACATTATTTTTTATCAGAACAGTGATAATAAGCAGTCAACACAAATCAATCATCCGAATTCTGAAAATTATGATGCAATAATGTGTCACGGGTGTATCAAATAAATGAATAAATAAATAAATAAATAATTTTACAATTAGATTATACTGTGAACGATGAGATGTAGCCTGACACTTGCGCTTAGCGTCTGAGCGCTGGCTGTTATAATAATAATAATATTTATACGTATTCATGAATAAACAGTGAAACGTGTGATAGAAGAAAAAGAACGAAATGAATTGATAAACGAAAATGATGATGCTAACGATAATGAATTGCTCACAGGTTAAAGAGTAGAATAATGGACGAATCTTTGGAATGATAGAGACTAAACATAATTGGTTAGGGAAACTCTATTTGATTGCCAGGTTGTACCAAAAGTCTTGCCGCTCTAGGAAAGAAGCTGTAATGTCTATAATTAAATCTAGATCCGGGGTTGTTAAAGTTGAGTCTGTTTCGTGTGGTATAAGGGCGAAAATGATATATTTTCCTAGACAAACCTGTTTGTTGAAGTAAAATATCTATTATGCTCCACTGCGAATCAATCACAAACTGCTTATGCTCCCCGAGCTACCAAGTTCTCTAAGATCCCCTTCCTATCTGATCTGTCTAATCGATATCAGAAGGAGGGGACCAGGGGAAGGGGGGTAGATCAAACACGCGCTTCCTTGTGTCTGATAGAGTCCCCGTTTCCCTGTTTTCTTTAGAATGCTTTCTTAGAGCGATGCCCACAACAGGTTGTTCATAACAGGCGATATACTTTATTATTACTATAAGTACATGGCAGAGGAAATGGACGATGAATCCATCAAAACAACAATGTGAGAGAACTCATAAGGAGACGATTATTCAGGACGACGTCTCTTCGCATTCTGAGTGGTTGCCACGCTACCCTTCTGGGGACGGTGCGTGGTCACCTTCTGAGTCGGAGGGTGTAGGCGTAAGGCTGCACGACTCGTGGTGGGGAGTGACATGTCTTGCGTCACTCTCGGTGCTGTCTTCGTGACTGCTGGTCTTGCTGCCGAGCTGGTTGGCATGGTCCTGCAAGAATTGTGATAAGGAGAGGTGAATCCATGGGTGGGTTCGGGTTGGGTGATTTTGTGATTGATTCGCAGTGGAGCATAATAGATATTTTACTTCAACAAACAGGTTTGTCTAGGAAAATATATCATTATACTACACTGCTCATCAATCACAAACTGCTGTTTTGTCCCACCTCGAGTTTAGCACCACACTCTGCAGGGACTGGGTAATCTCTTTCCTGTAGAATCTCTCGAAGGTGGACCCACCCTTTGCCCAATTGGCGGCAGCCATGATGGTAGCGCTGGTTAACCCCTCTCTGCTACCCCGAGACGTGGAGGCCGATCTTGTGGAATGAGCGGAGTATCCTACTATACCCGCTTCCGATAGACTCTCCTTCAGCCATCTCGCTATTGTGGTGCTAGTTACTGCTCCGTGGGGTTGTCTGACCGAAGTGAGCAAGTACCGGGTAGATCTTAGTTCCTTAGTTCTACTAAGGTAGCACCCAATAGTCGAGATAGGGCACAATAGAGGGTCGGCGAATCTATCAAACACAGCCGTGTGTGCTTTCCCTACCCCTCTATTCTTGTTCATGAAATCGATATGGAACACCCATCTATTAGCACCCATCTGAACGGAATCCAATGAAAGTCTAGCTAGCTCCGATACCCTCTTCGGTGATATAAGGGCCAGAAGCATAGTCAGCTTCTTGGTGAGCTGTGGGAGAGATAGAGCCTCATTATCTCCCAGGTCAGCTAGGTATTGGATCACTATACCCACATCCCATATTACGTTATACTTAGGGGTTGATGGGCGCATGCGAGCAAAACCTTTCATAGCCCGTGATAGTAATTCCTGATCTATCCTAACCCCGACTACCTGTAATATGGTTGTAATGGCCGCTCTATGTACCACTAACGTAGCGTAGCTTCTACCCAGTGTGTACAGATGGGATAGATAGTTGACTATATCGCCCGTGTCGGGATTCATTCTATCTATCAGGATATCCGCCGCGAAACCAGTCCAATTCCCCCAGACCGAGTCGTATTGTCTACGAGTGCCCTGGGACCATGAATTCATGACCGCTTCTATGGATTGTTTCGAAAGCCCCATTGACGAGAAAAATACCTGAAGATCATCCATGCGTGTAATCTCAACCTCTCTAGGGGCATTGGGTGCGGATTCCCTTGTGTGTCTCGGAGTATCGCCATCTTCCCCATGAGGGAAATGGGTTGTGCCGCAGCGCAGCGTGTCAGGAGGGGGAACCAGTGTTGGCTTTCCCAATGTGGCGCGATCAGAATGATCCTTGCCCCTTCTCTGACAGCCTTGGTTACTACTCTGCCTACCAATGGGAAGGGTGGAAAGGCGTAGCCGAAGCGGCCCGACCAATCGTGCGTGAAGGCATTTATTCCCGCCGCCAACGGGTCTGGAACGAAGGAGAAGAAATCTTTGCATTTCCGGTTCAGCCGGGAAGCGAATAAGTCTATCGTAGGGGTACCCCATCTAGCGAAAATATAGTCAGCTGCACCCTGTGGTAGTGCCCATTCCGCTGACTCCTTGAAGTGTCTGGACTCAAAATCCGCGGCAAGGTTCTCTGAACCGGGTCGATGCGATGCTATAAGATGAATCTCTCGCTCTCGCGCCCAGTCCCAGATCTTTTTGCTAGTATTGTTGAGGTCAGGGTTGCGTGATCCCCCTCTCCTATTCAGGAAAACTACGGTGACCGTGTTATCACTTTCTATCCTAATCGTTCCCCTGCGCAGGTGCGATGCCAAGGCTTGTAGGGAAAAGAGGACTGCGACGAGTTCCTTCATGTTGATGTGCCACGTCTGTTCGTCGGCAGACCATCTACCACCTGTCCGTGTTTTCCCAAAAACTCCACCCCATCCCAAATTGGATGCATCTGTGGATATTGACGCGATGGTAGGGGGCTCTCGTATCGCCTCATAGCCGCATAGTATCTGGAAGTGGCATTTCCACCAGTGTAATTCCTCCCTGCAATCATCGTTCAGGGGGAAACCAGTGTTATAGCACTGAACCTCGTTGGGCCTTGTATGATGTCCCACCCATCTCTGTAGGTTTCTAAGGTAGAACCTTGCATATAGTGAGGCCACCGTGACTGAGTATGCCAGACCCACGAAACTAGATACCTCCCTTAGGGTCGGTTCCTTCTTCTGGGCTATGATTTGAGCTATTCTGGCTATCTTCTCCTTCTTGTCTACCGGGACATAGAAACGTAAGTCACGGGAATCGATACCTATTCCCAGGAACTCGATGTTCTGTGAGGGTACCATATGGGACTTTTCCTGGTTTATCGTAAGGCCCAACCGTGGGAATAGTTCCGCGATCTCTGCGATGGTGGTCCTGAACCGTTCCTCTGAATCCTCTATGAGGAGGATATCGTCTAGATAGACGACCAAGCGTGATCCCCGTTTTCGAAAGAATTCGGCGACCGGTCTCATCACCCTAGTGAAAACATAGGGGCTTTCTGACAGACCGAAAGGTAATCTCTGGAAGACATACAGCTTTCCATCATTCTGGAACGCCAAGAACCTTTGGGAATCGGGGTGGATCGGGATTGCGAAATATGCGTCACGTAGGTCTAGTTTTCCCATGACGTTATCCCTCTCTAGTAGGTCCTTAACCATGTCTAGGCGCTCCACCTTAAAGTGGGAATGCGCTACATACTTGTTAAGAGGTTTTAGGTTTATCACCGGCCTGCGCGTTCCGTCCTTCTTTGGGACCGTAAAAATGCGCGACAAGAAGACCTCGGGGTTTCCAGATACCTCCCTGATGGCACCCTTGCCGAGGAGGGCTCTAACCTCCTCTGCTATTACCGGGTCCTCCCTTCCCATGACCGGCGAGACCCTGGACAGAGGTGGTGGGCTTATGAATGGGATACGATAACCGTTTATTGTTTCCAGGACCCAAGCGTCGCTAGTGATCCTGCCCCATTCCTCCGTTCTACCCTCTGTGGTCGGTGGGTGTCCCAGAGTCCCCGTTATGGAGTCATCCCTAGGAACTAACCTCTTCCTTGCGGTTCCATTTCCCCGTGTGAGGGTAGAGATGGCCTTCTTTAGATCGTCCGTGGACGCTTGACTGGCGAGTTCTTGCAGTAGCACTGGTCCGAATAGCGAGGGTGTGTATTCCTTCGTTCGAATAATGGTTGTATCCCCATGTGATCGATCCGATCTGTACGAGGGCATTGCCTTCAGTGGGTCCGCATTCATAGCCCTGAAAAGACTAACAGTCAATATGTATATTCATATCATATACCTAATTATTTATGATCGCGATATCATAACGATCTTAATTAATTATTGCGGATGTATTCCTTCTGCGAAAAAATACTCACCGTAATGTGGCCTCTCTGCGAAGAACGAGTATCTCCATGTTCAGAGTACCGAGTAATGACATACAGGTCCGTAGATAGCCCTGTGCCTTATCTGAGCCTCTCTCCACCTCCGATAGAGCGAAGGCAGATGACGAGAGAGCCGCGAGAACCGAAGCCTGCCAATTGATGAGGTTGAACTCCGAGAGCGAAGTCCTTATCTGCTGTAAAGATACAACTTATCTTCGTGTCTCGCTTATTTATTAGTTATAATCTTGCATACCTTATCCACCCTCAGCCGGTCGTCGAGCAGGGGCGTCAGAGCGTAGACAGATCGTGGTAGGGGAATCTGCTCTCTGAACTTCACCAGTTCGTCCCTCGAGAGTGACTTTCCCTTCGCCGCCTCCTCAAATGCGATGAGAGCGGACTCCTCCATCCGTACCCTTGGCCTCAATTTCTGCTCCTGAAGAGGCAACATTAAAATATGATTGGCCAAGATAAGGCGTAACTGCCACTCACCTCTACCTGAGGGGGTTCAGGCAGGGGGGGGTGACATTTCAGCAACCGACATTTCGGCAACCGACATTTCAGCAACCGCATTTCAGCAACCGACATTTCGGCAACGGGGCATAACTCGGCTCATAGGGGTCCTAGAAACTTGGGATGGGTATCATTGTGATCACCATCAGTAACACTACCGTAACCTACCGTAACCCATTTCGGTGGGTCAGATCAAGTTCGGTCGGTCAGATCGGGGCATAACTCGGTTCGTAGGGGTCATAGAAACACGAGCTGGGTATCAATGTGATCAGCATCAACAACACTACCGTAATCTACCGTAACCCAGTTCCGCGGGTCAGATCAAGTTCCGTGGGTCAGATTTAATTAAAAATTGTCGGAATGGCCACTACGTGTGCGTTATCATTATGAGCTATTGCAAATGACCGTAATCTACCGTAACCCGGTTCGGTGGGTCAGATCAAGTTTGGTGGGTCAGATTTGACTAAAAATTGTCGGAATGGCCACTACGTGTGTGATATTATCATGAGCTATAGCAAACTACCGTAATATACCGTAACCCGGTTCGGTGGGTCAGATCAAGTTCCGTGGGTCAGATTTAATTAAAAAATGTCGGAATGGCCACTACGTGTGCGTTATCATTATGAGCTATTGCAAACGACCGTAATCTACCGTAACCCGGTTCGGTGGGTCAGATCAAGTTCGGTGGGTCAGATTTCGCTAAAATTACGTGACAGATTGCAGCAAGCATAATTGTAACTAACAACAGGGGTATGCCGTAAATGACGTTAAAAATATCTAAATTTAAAAAAAATGTTTCAATTTTCAATTTTTATTTGAAAAAAATTGCTAGGACCCGACAAGCTAGTTGTGGAACGTTACCGTAATGTCGGTTGTGTTATTACTAAAGTCTGACCCACCGAACTTGATCTGACCCACCGAACCGGGTTACGGGAGATTACTGTAGTTTGCAATAGCTCATAACGATTTCACACAAGTAGTGGTCATTCCGACAGTTTGAAGTGAAATCTGACCCACCGAACTTGATCTGACCCACCGAACCGGGTTACGGTAGATTACGGTCGTTTGCAATAGCTCATAACGATTTCACACAAGTAGTGGTCATTCCGACAGTTTGAAGTGAATTCTGACCCACCGAACTTGATCTGACCCACCGAACCGGGTTACGGTAGATTACGGTCGTTTGCAATAGCTCATAATGATAACGCACACGTAGTGGCCATTCCGACAATTATTAGTTAAATCTGACCCACGGAACTTCATATGACCCACCGAACCGGGTTACGGTAGATTACTGTAGTTTGCAATTGCTGATAATGATTTCGCACAAGTAGTGGCTGTACCGTCAATTTTTGTGAAATCTGACCCACCGAACTTGATCTGACCCACCGGAATGGGTTACGGTAGGTTACGGTAGTGTTAGTGATGGTGATCACAATGATACCCATCCCAAGTTTCTAGGACCCCTATGAGCCAAGTTATGCCCCGTTGCCGAAATGTCGGTTGCCGAATTGTCGGTTGCCGAAATGTCGGTTGCCGAAATGCGGTTGCTGAAATGTCACCCCCCCTCAGGCAGACAATCAGACAACGGTCCAAAGTCGACGGTTCTCGTCGGCCTAACGTTTGAAGACAGTACTGATCTTCTGACTAGCGGGTTCTCCGCGGTGCCCGGAGCTCCTTGACCCTGCAGCGGGTTGTCGTCAGCCGACTCCTGCTCGTCGAAATGTGACTCTGGATCCTCGGCGGAGTCTTCCAAGAGGTCATCATCGAAAGGCACGAAATGACCTTCTTCGTCGAAGTATCCGTGCGGATTCTCCACCCATTGATCGTCCTCCTCCATGACGGAACACTGTGGCCCCTGTAAAGGTATGGATTAGTATCAATGATGATAAGTGACGCGCCACGGTCCGCGTCGCGGTTGACCAGGCGTGAGAAAAAACAAACGGTAACGCGGACTATTTAGCCGAGGTACGTAAAGTTGGTGGCTTATGCCGTATGAGTCAGGCTTACTGTGGGCGAACCAGAGAAAGAGCTGAGTCAAGAGTGTGTATGTTGGTCAGACACAAGAAGAATACTCCCTATCCTGACCAAGGAAAGGGAGGAATGCGAGAGCAACGGTCAAAAAGAGCAAGAGAGAACAACCGTTGTGGCGAGCTCTAAGAAAGCATTCTAAAGAAAACAGGGAAACGGGGACTCTATCAGACACAAGGAAGCGCGTGTTTGATCTACCCCCCTTCCCCTGGTCCCCTCCTTCTGATATCGATTAGACAGATCAGATAGGAAGGGGATCTTAGAGAACTTGGTAGCTCGGGGAGCATAAGCAGTTTGTGATTGATGAGCAGTGTAGTATAATAGTGGGATTTTTTATTGGAGATTTTATATTTTCCTCTAAGTAGGTTCATGGCTGTCCTCAGATCTATGTGCTCTCTGCGCTTCTCTAAGGACTCTAGGCCCAATTGGGTGTTTCTAATTGCGCTACAGGGCACAGTATCCCAGGTATTGCTGTAACAGCGCATAAATAGCCTTCTTGTGAAATAATTCTGCACTCTTTCGATGACTATTTTGTCGTGCTTTTTGAACGGATTAAAAACTGTTGATGCGCTTTCAAGGATTGGTCTGATATATTTCGTATACGCCTTAAGGAGGACATCTACATGTTTGGTCCTCAGTGCTCGTAGAATAATATGGCATGCTGTTTTACCTTTCATAGCAATATTTTTACAGTGATCTGTGAAGGTTAAAGATTTCTGAATAATGAAACCCAGGTCCTTGACTAGATCCTTTTGAGTCAAGTTTAGTGATCCGATTGAGTATGTCTTCTTGGTATTAGATCTACCAAGATGTAGTGAATTGCATTTATGAGCGGCTAGTGGGAGTTGCCAATCATCTGCCCATTTAGAGATGGCATCTATAGCAGACTGTAGGGAAGCGGATGAATTTTCATCCTCAATAGCTTTGAAAATTTTGATATCATCCGCGTACATCCTTGCAATGACACCATTATTTTGGCAAAGATCAAGAATTGACTTGGTTAGGGCTTCCATATGGGTGTAGTTTGCCTTGGGGTTACGGTATACACAGATTATTCTAACGAGGTCGCCGTTTAGATCAATGTCAACTGCTATTAATTCATGAGAGCTTTTGACTTTTTCATTAGCAATTTGTATAGCGCTAATCGACGAGTGAATTATAATAGCCACGCCACCGCCGTTTTTGTTTCTATCTTGGCGAAAGGTGTTATAGTTTTGGATATGAGCATCGAGTAGAAGTGAGTTTGGGACGACTGAGGACAGCCATGTTTCGGTCAGGCAGATTATTGAATAGTTCAAGGAGAGGATCTGTGACAAGAATGGAAGCTTGTTTTTGATAGAGCGGCAATTGGTATAGAAACCAGAGAGATTGAGTGATTCATTGAATGTCTTTGTTTTTGGCCGGCGAATCAGTAATAGTTTCCCTGAATACCATTATGTGGTGGGGCACCGTAGTGGGAGATATGGTTCATATAAGGATTGAGATATGAGTTATAAGGAACATTGAATTGATTGAAAGGAGGGAATGGAGTATGGGGGCTATTGTTGAGATTGTGATGATAGGTCATATTGTGGTCGATCGATGAATTCCATTGGGAAGGGGATGATCGACTATGATCAATTGATTTATACAAGGGATTGTGAGGTCGATATTGATTGGGTCTGTGCTGAGGGGTGTGCTTCTTAGAACGAAGATTACTACGGAAACCAGTTAGCTCATTCAGTGGGGCATTCAGACCAGAGTTTGGACGGGGTATCATTCTTCTTTTGTCTTCACGATCCGCGTATGAGGGGCGGAGATAACACCCTTTGAACTGTGGATTTGATGAGAGTTTTTGGGCGTGTTTGATAATCAATTGGGCATGCTTTTTGGTCGGTAAGACAACCTTAGTGAGACGTTCATGCTTCGCGTTAACGTCAGCTGGGGGCATTCTGTAACAGGCGATAGGCTGGACAGGAAAACCAATTGATTCAGTGATAGAGAAGACATTTTCGTAATCTTGTCGGACTTGATCACCGTGGGAGAGACTCTTGTCAACGGGTAACCGTGCTATAACGATCGAACGTTCTAGATCAGAAGGGGTTTCAGGGGGCGGGGTTTGTTCTGTATGATATGGAAGGGCAGTATGAACACTGGCATTAGACGACATACGATCATCATCAGTACGAGGATCAGGGCGGTCACGGACCAATTTCCTTAACTCACGAAGATTGTCCTCAAGTTCAGCAGTCTTCTCCTTCTGCACGTCAAGTTCGTCGCGTAGACGGAGGCACAAACGAATGAGCTGAGTGTTTGAGAGAACGTCATCATCGTCAATCCTTGCACGCTTGTTCGTGTTGGAAGGAGTAGCGATACCGGATTCTGAAGTCATAGTAACAGGAGCGAGGATACTGTATTATAGTCAATGTCACCTTTCTTAGTACCGTAAGAGAGAAAGAAAAATTGTGTAGACGGTACACTACACACAGCATATGGGTCCTTTCGTAGATGAAAACGGTCGGTTTATTGGCGGGAAGACTTAGGCAGAGTCACCATCTCACGTGAGAGAAGAGAGAGGGAATGCGAGAAGAGAGAGGGAATGAGAGAAGAGAGAGGGAATGTGAGAAGAGAGAGGGAATGAGCGCTATCCCTGTGCCATGTATCCAATAGCCGAGTCGACGACGAACACTCCATGTAGTAGTAGAAGCTTATGTGGTATGACTGCATATAACAAATGGAGAATTGTAATTATAGGCATCTGTCAAATTTATCACTGAATAATGTATCGGGAATATTCCGACTTGAAATGCATTGATAAAATAAAGAGAATTCTCAGTGAACAGTTTTGGTCATTATTGATCGTATAATTAACAGTGATTGTCGACGATTACTACCTTGTATACAATTTTGGCGTTAAAGGGTCTTAAACCTTTGCTAATGGTCTCTTCAACAGTCTACGCTCTCTCGTTGTTAGAGAACAGAGAAATAGTGTGCGCAGTGAAGAGGGCGAGAGTGTGGAGGGGCGAGAGAGCAGAGAGGCAGGTGAGGGACGGATAGGCAGGAAGGGAAGTGAACGGGATTGTGTAAGTACCAAGATCAAAGATCAGTGTGGTAAATATTGGATTATTATTCAGAAATTATTTGTTTATGTTTTCTTAATAAGATAACTCTGATAAAGTAACACCTAACGTGACGGCCACATGATGATATGATCGATGTGAAACATATCGCGAAAGTCTGTACAAAAGTTGTCAATTCGACAATAGAAGAGACGAATCTCCACTTTTTACACGCTCTCTCACCTTTCTCTTCTCTTTCTTTAGCTTTTGATAACAATAATTGAAATTCTCACCGGATCGTACACTTTTGTTTCGATCGCTAAATAAGTTTTTTCTCCTATTAAATGTAACGTATCCTGTGTTCTCTTCATTAAATGTACACCCCGACCTCATGTGAATCTCTCCGCTCTGGTAAGATTCTCTCGCTTTCTTTGTCTACGAGAGAGCGTTGCCAGAGCGCATAGTCAGATTAGCTCGGGATGTGACATTAACCATGCTATTTATCTGTTCGGTGGGCGATCAGAGAGGGATTGAGATATGTAAATACACTTTAAGAGAGGTAAACGATACTCTAGGAAAGGTAAACGCACAGCTAATTCTCTTTTTTCGCGCTGATCTTGAGTCAATTATTTTGCGTTATTTATTTTACCTTGTTAGCTGTTGCAGTGCATCCAATCACTACGGGACATCTACGGTGGTAGACCGAAGATGTCTCCTACGGTGGTTCAAGGAAAGATCAAAGATCAAAGATTAGAGATCAAAAATCAATGATTAGAGATCAAAGATCAAAGAGTCTTGAATAACGGGTTGTACCTTTACCTATTTGCCGTTACTATAAACGAAACTACCTGGGGTGGCCACCACGAGGAAGAGTCTGGTTAGATAGGTGGCCACCCATCTAACCAGACTCTTCCTCTATGCTACTCTTTATCCTCTCTTTCTTACATTATCCCTCTGCTTGATACAGAGAGAGAATGCGACCATATGCCTTCCTCACTCACTATCCCCATTTTCATACGGTCTATGACGCTTCATCTCACTTATGATACTTACATGGGGATGGTCGCAGCTGGTCCTGGCCATATGAGATGGCAATAACATGACAAGGATCAGTTTTCGATGCTGATTACGAATCCGTTTTCAGAAAGTGCCTAATCGACCTGATTTTCGAGTAAATCGCTATTTTAATTCGGAAATTCGTGTGGTTTCCTGCGAAAACCGTATGGATGGGCTTGTGAACTCATCTATAAACTCTCGCAATAGTTTACCTTACATTGTCGAATCTTTCCGATGCAAACCAGATAGTTTGTGAAGGAAACTACACGACTTTTCGAATTAACAAGCCTAATTTCAATACCGATTTTCTCGGAACAGAGGTCGATTAGGCATTTTCTGAATACGGATTCGTAATCAGCTTCGAAAACTGATCCTAATCATGTTATTGCCTTATCATATGGCCAGGACCAGTTGCGACCATCCCCTTGTTAATATATTATCCCATTGTACTTACATCTCTCAATGGTCTCTATCGTTGTTTAGAACAGCGAAATAGTGTACGCAATGAAGAGATCATTGAGAGAGGTGACGCTCCCTTTATATCGATTTGCTAAGTTTACTTTTCTCTAGATGCAACATCAAAACGAACAACAAGCTGATCCTCCAACTGCGCCAATTACATGGTACGTTTTTTTCTATTTTATTATAAAACCAAATCACTTAAAAATACAACATTATTAATTATATGTATTTATAGAGCGCCTGTTAGAGAGCCTCACCCACTCTCATCTATGGCCATCGGGTTCCAATTCCTATCAACTGGTTTGTTAATTGTTTTTTTTATGCAAATGTAGATAATATTAATAATGTATATGATTAGTTTAAATTCTAGGCGCCGCCTACATGATAAGTTCATGTTTGAAAGTTGAGGAAGTAGGTAAGCATACAACTTTTTTTCTATATTTCTTATATATAGTACTATTTATAGTTATATATGGTGAGAGGAAGTTTTTGGTGAGAATAGTATTTGTCGATGAATCGATCAAACACAGCATCTTACATATATCCTTGTCTAATCTTATATCGTACCTCTTTCTATTTTAACCCCACTCCTCCTTCCTACGCATTACGCATTACGCCACATGCTATGTCTTATCACTTTTTTTTATTCATTCTTGCTGGCTTCCTCTGATAAGCATAGTTGCTCCGAATACAGTCTTCACATACAACTCCACTCAACCAGAAGTACTCACAGTATGCGACCAAATTAAAGATGGTGGCCCGCGAATGTTCATATAAATCACTACACCTCTCTTGTGCGAATGCAAAGTGATATGCGAAGACTTAGCGCATAAACTCATCTATCCCGTAGCGCAGTGGAAAACGTTCAGACTCGTTACCCGTTTGACGCAAGTTCGAAACTTATTGCCGAATTTCCTCAATTTTCAAAAAGCGCGCAGTTCCCTGAGCCGGCCTGATGGTTCATTGATGTTTCTAGCGATCAATAAGCTAAATTAGCATAAAATAAAGAGTGTACTGTATGTAGAATCACTTTTGCTACCTTTCTGCCTTCACAGTTTGTTCATGAAAATATTCCTGGGACACCACCTGTAAGGTGATCATAATACTAATTCCACTCAATGTATATATAATTCATTGTATTGTCAGATCATCATCATAAATTTAATCTATTATTTCATTAATTTATTTAATGTAATTTTTTATGTAAAACATTCGAATAAAACATTGCTTATCCTTATTGTATCTACGTAACCGCATAATAGAACATTGTTAATAATATACTATTTATTCTCTAATTTATTTATAACAACTCACAGAACACATAAATTAGGTTGATGAAGTTTCTTTACCAAATTAAGTACGAGCATATTTATCTCCCAAAAAAAACGTACAAGATTTGGCTCAACTTACAAGGGAAGTCTGGTTGGCCGGTCCCGGACTTTGGAATGGGACATATACTATACATACAGACGGTATTATGTGACTCAGATTCATATTCATATTTGATATTCCTTTTATCACCAATGTTTTGTCTGATTTTATAAATAATGTCGTATAGTATAGTAACGTATATGGATATCGCCGCACACTATATGAGTAATATCCTATGGATAGAGTCTACGGTAATGCTGCGTTCTCTATGAGCAATGTCGTATAGTATGTTTTTTATGAGTCATATCGTATGAACAGTATTGTACATGTCGTTTATACTCAGTATCAGGGCTGGGATTTTTTGTTTGGTATTTTTTTTGTTTTTTGGTTTTTTTGGGTTTTTGAGAATTTTTTGTTTGGTATTTTTTTGCTTGGTTTTTCTGCAAAAACCAAAAAATAACAAAAAAAATCGGATAAAGAAAATTTACACAAATTTGCTTGAAAAGTTAGTTTATGATCAGTTTTGTTGTTCATTTTTCACCGTAAGACAACATTGGTGAGTGTAATATTACGGAATAGTGTTAAAGAAGGGGATGTTTTTCTTGAGTGAATATACTTGTCAGGCAGGGTTATGACATCTACCTGAATACAAAATCAATATTGTCTCAAATTATGGATACCCCGGAATACCGTAATCCGACATGAAAGTTCGTTGTTGCGCCAAGGAAATGCCAGGGACAATGCGGCCTTTCGAATTTGAAAGCTGAATATAGAGAAAATCGCAAACGGGAATCCAAACGCTCGTGGTGCAGTTTAAGCGCTGATTACTAACCAGTGCTACACGGGCTACGCCTTTGGCCTTTCGAATCTATTAGAGAATACAGACTGCCACATAATTGGTCCCACGTTCTTCATGATAATAGCACACCCCATACATTTGCATACCCTCACAAGGTGAGGATCGACCCACTCTATACGGCTCTTTTTAGCATCCACCCACTATATAGGGTCCTTTTTTAAGCTAAAAATTATAATTCAACCGAAAAATAACGAAATCAACCCACTATATAAAAATAAAACGGTGAGGGTGCCTAAAATGTATGGCGCACCCTCAATTTCCTGATTCCCCTACTTTAACTAATCAATAAAATGCTGCCGATAACAAATCGACAACGTATTTATCTTCTATGTTTGTTTTAGTTGTTGATTTTAAGAATTTTGACTCGGAATAAAGAATAGTTACTATTTAAAGTAAGAGCAACACGAGATAATGCTAAAATTTTCTCGGAACAGTGGGAAAAATTAATTATTTTATTTTTTTTGTTTTTTTTTGGTTTTTTTGTTCGGTGAGAAATTTTTTTTTGTTGAACCCAAACAAAAATTTTTTTGGTCGAAATTATTTTTTGTCCCAGCCCTGCTCAGTATTGTACATGTCGTTTATTTGAATTGTGTATCATCGACGACAACTATCGTTGGGTACTACGTACAGGAACAGAACAGCGAATAAAATTAATGACTTCGCAATCTCTCCCATTGGTGCGGTGCCGTAACCCTCACACAGAGAAATAAGTGTTATCCATGGAGCATAAGACCTGAGAAGTGTCATATTTAACACTTTTTGAGCTCGAAAAGTGTTAAATATGACACTTCTAAGGTCTTATGCTCCGTGGATAACACTTATTTTTCTATGTGTTGTTCTCCCTTTTCACAACAACAGAAAACAACTCACGCAGTGCCATGGTAATCTTAATTTAATTTATTTATCATACATTGAATAAATGTGACAGCAAGTGATAAATAAATAGTGTGAATTATATTTTGGCGAGGGGGTCGGAGAGAGGGAGGGAAGGATCTCATCTTGACATTATATGTGCCGAAGGTGTTGATGGGCAAGATGTAAGGATCCGAATTGCACTGTGGGATATATGGCAGAGTACTGCAATATACTCATTTATATCAATCAGCATTATTGTTATTATTATTATTATTATTATTATTATTATTATTATTATTATTATTATTATTATTATTATTATTATTATTATTATTATTATTATTATTATTATTATTGTTTTCTTAAACTCATCAACAATCGCTCACCGATAAATGTAAGTGCAAATGATCTCCATCTTCGGTTAATCAATATGGCGGACGCTTTCTCAACTGGTACATGCGGCTGCTCGTTAGCTCAAAACGGCCGAGGTCCTGCAACGATGGCGTCAACGGGATTACGGTATTCCACGATCAATCAATCAATGCTGTACAGGGGAAACGGTACAGACTTTAGTTTTCGCGGCAGGATATACTCACACGGAAATCGGTAACGTGGCTAATAATGTTCTCCATTATTACATCGTTCGAGTAGATTAGGGAAGTCAATCGGCCCAACGGCTGCAAGAATTAATGTTGTCATTTTTAATCCTGCAATTGATCGATAAGTGAGAAAATCAATCGATGATTTTCAACCGATCGGATTACCCGCAGGTGCGACCCCGTGCAGGGCTGGGATTTTTATGTTGATTTTTTAAATCAAAAAATTGTTTTTTGAAAAAAAATCAAACAATATTAAGTGTAAGAAAGTCGCGTCAAAACGAGAAAAAAGTGAAACATTTGTTAAAAATTGAGACAACATTTGGCAAAACAAGGCTCCTTTTTTTCATTTTTCATTGTCTTGATGAGGAGGGTTCTAATTATAAGGGTTTTAGTGTGGGCGTTTTTGCACAATGTATTTTCATGATTTTGAAGCGTTCTCTTATTCAGCATTGACCGTACATGGTTGTCTAGCCAAGTGCTTGCCGAATGTCGAAACTTTACAAAACTTGAACGTTTTACTCAATAAACAACAATTTGACGGTAGGTATAACTATTTCCCGTAACTGTTTTTACCTCCCGTTGCAAGCAGGCTTGTCCCAATGAAACACTTACCGGGGATGATAAATGGGTAACCGCAGTGAAGTGTCTTTGTTTAATCAACTTCATTATTTTTTAAATATATAATAAATACATAGTATATATTTATATATAACTAACCTCCCTTTTCTTCATCTTCATCTCATTTTTTAAAGCCGCTTTAAGGATAGTGTCTTCATCGTCATCAGAATATACAGGCTATAATAAGGATAAATAATTAAATCAAAGATCAAAGATCAACTTACAGTATCGCAGATACTGTCTGAATCATCGGATTCAACAAATTGAGCTTCCATGAATCACATCTGCAAATCAGATATTAGAATTAAATGTAATTCGATATTAGTATAATATAGAAGGCATGTTTGAGAATATTAAAGATTAGTTCACTTTTATTAAAGCACCGATCGCTTTTTGCGCCGGTTATAAAAAAAACATACGAAGGCAAGTACATCTATTGACCGTATCACAGTATTCTGGTCTAAGCCATTTTTCTTCCAAAGCAAGACAAAGGAGAGACCATTGTATTCGAGAGAGTTTGTATGTTGAGCGGTCGTTCTTGCTTTGAAAGTCATGAGAACGCTGTGGTATAAAATACACTTGTTTATTTGGTACGAGAGTAGCCAACCACTCCCACAAGAGACTTTCTTGTTTTGCATGGTTCAGAAACTATGCCGATCTCTTTTATATATAGTATAGCGCGCGGCGAAGGTCAGCCGGGTTAGAGAGAGGCAGCGGAGAGACAATCGAGAGGCGGGGCGAGATGTAGAAGACAACATCTCGCTCGCCTCTCGATTGTGACTTCCGTTCGTTAGCACTGTTTGTCATTTTCTTATGCAAGTACATTTTATACGCACAATAAGACCCCCTCCCCATAATAATAAGAGTAGAAGTCCCTTCGACAGTGATAGAGAATAATGACCAGAAGTCACAAAATATAAGTATTCCATTAAAGGCAAACCCTAAACTAATTTTACTCTCCGCTCTGGGCATACTCTCTCGTAGACGAAGTAAGCGAGAGAGTGCGGCGAGGGGAGTGTTTTAATTTAGGTCGGGGTGTACCCTAAACCCTCATCGGTATCGCTGCCGAAGCGACGGACAGCCATCAACCCTTTGTTATTCGTTTTAATGCCACGTATAATAGGAAGGAATAAAGAATAAGATAAGGTGTGGCTATAAAATGTATTAAAAATAGAGCAGAAGCAACTACTCAGGTCAAGAACAAGTGAATGGAATGAAGAAGGCCACACTAATGGAGGTAGGCGTGTTAAGACGCGTCCACAGGGGATATATATCGATTGAGAAGACTCGTCTCTATATCTGTCAGGCCAGATGAGTCTTGTAAGTGTAAGACCTTGGTAGTAAGTGAAGAGTATCAGAGGTCGTATCCATGGTGGCAAATCGTTTGCCGTCACAAGCGAATGGGGAAGATTTTTGGTAATCGCCTCCGGCTACGCTTGTGGCGTCACGTTTGCCGGAAAAGGTTTGCCACCGTTCATGGATACCTATAAAGGTTCATACTACCACTGCTCTTTCTGATTTTTTTACACTTGTTTTCTTTGTACGAGAGTAGCCAACCACAGCCACAATATGTTTCTATGTTTTAAGAGAGAGCGCGCACAAGTGAGATAGTACGTAGATCAGAGAGAGCGAGGAGGGAAGGTAGGAAAAAGTGGGAAATTGATCGATAGTTATTTCTCTGTTTAGCACCAGTACCAAGGCAAGGCACAAGTACATTTTATATGGACAATATCCCACATATGCACATTGACCTCCCTTACTCATCAGTCTTTCTCCTAACTCATTCTTCGAGTGAATGGAGCATTATCGCCACATGCAAAGTACATCGATTTTGTGCAACACAGGTTCAGTGCGAGTCTCTACAATAGACATGTAGAGTATAGAACTTGTAAAATTAATAACCCATGGAGGAATTGTATTTGATGTACATAGTCTCCACTGTAAAAAGCAAAACAAATTATCACGAAAAATGATTCGAAAAATGACGATTCGTCATGGATCAATAAATCAATATTTATCAGGTACGCCATGGATACGGCCTCTGATACACTTAGCATTCACTTACAAGGTCCATCTGACCTGACAGATATGAGACTAGTCTTGTCAATCGATATATATCCCCTGTGGACGAGTCCTATCAAGACTCTACCTCCTCCTATATGAGTGGACTGCTTCATTCAATTCACTTGTTCTTGACCTGTGTAGTTGCTTCTGCTCTATTTTTAATACATTCTTCCCCATTCGCTTGTGACGGCAAACGATTTGCCACCATGGATACGACCTCTGATACTCTTCACTTACTACCAAGGTCTTACACTTACAAGACTCATCTGGCCTGACAGATATAGAGACGAGTCTTCTCAATCGATATATATCCCCTGTGGACGCGTCTTAACACGCCTACCTCCATTAGTGTGGCCTTCTTCATTCCATTCACTTGTTCTTGACCTGAGTAGTTGCTTCTGCTCTATTTTTAATACATTTTATAGCCACACCTTATCTTATTCCTTATTCCTTCCTATTATACGTGACATTAAAATGAATAACAAAGGGTTGATGGCTGTCCGTCACTTCGGTAGCGATATCGATGACGGTTTAGGGTACACCCCGACCTAAATTAAAACACTCCGCTCGTCGGTTGACTGTTTATATTTTACATTCGTTATCTTTTCAGGCGCCTATATCGCCCACATACCAAGCCACAGCCTATATCTGTGATGTATTCGTAGACTACCAAATATTAATGTAGTGAAATAATGTTCTATCGTTATGACAACGTGAGTTTTCGTTTCATGTTATAACAAAGTGAACCGTGATTAAAATAATTTTTAGTAAATTAGTTGTAATAATTGGACAATGGGATGTCAAATTTTGGTGCATTATGGAAAATATGAAATATATGCAGCGTTTATTTCTAATTTGCATAATCCATTGGAATAAATCGATATTCTTCCAGGAGCCTTTCTTCCGATCGCTACTCAAGGCCGCATTATTAGCCACATTACCGATTTCCGTGTGAGTGTGTCCTGCCGCGAAAACTAAGCATTGATTGATTGATCGTGGATTACCGTAATCCCGTTGACGCCATCGTTGCAGGACCGAGGTCGAGTTGAACTAACGAACAGCCGCATGTACCAGTTGAGCAAGCGGGCCATTTGCACTTATATTTTTCGGTGAGTGATTGTTGATGAGTTCAAGAAAACAATAATAATAATTTTTTTTTCTATCATCCGCTATGCAGCGGTCTTTGTTCTCAACTGCTTGATATAAATGAGTATATTGCAGTACTCTGACATATATCCCACAGTGCAATTCGGATCCTTACATCTTGTGCCCATCATAACCTTCGACACAAGTAATGCCGAGATTACCATGGCACTGCGTGAGTTGTTTTCTGTTGTTGTGAAAAGAGCGAACGGGGTTAAGGTACCGCACCAATGGGAGCGATTGCGAAGTGATTCGTTTTATTCGCTGTTCTGCTCCTGTACGTAGCACCCAACGCTAGTTGTCGTCGATGATGGATTAAGATGTGGTGTTCAAAAGTCATGAAAAGAAAAGAAAAGAGAGGTTAGAGTGTGTGTAGAACGAAGAGAGTTTCTCTTGTTTTTTTTTTGCTTTTCTTTTCGCACTTTCGAGAGTGGCGAGAGAACGGAACTGACACATTCTACAGTATCATTATCGCACACTGTTATCTGGCAGTTTACTATAGAGAATAGAGAAATAACCGATATTTGGTATTGAGATATCCATTTTCAAACATATATGTTGGAGACTGTAATAGAGGAAATAATAAATAGCATAATGAGAATTCTGAACACAAATCATAATGAATGATAGTATGAAAAGAACGAATATGGGACAATGAGGGGGTGTCGCATGCGATCTCTCTCGGTAACTGATTTTTTAAATATCTATTTTCTTAGGACCCGTTCTTATAACCAAGAATTCGCTGGAGACGTTCGCATGTTTGAAGACGTCGACATTATCGTCTTGCGAAATCTGGCCGATTTCGTCGTCTGATTAAAATAATTTTTTGTAAATGATTTTTAATAATTGTTAATGAGTTGTAATAAATGTGTTTTTTTTTCAAATTTTTAAACATTTCAATTGCATTCGCTTGGTAGCGACTAAATACCAAACATCTATTCGTGTGTTACTATGGACTAATACAAGGTATCCTTGCTTGTAGTGTGAACAGTCAAACTCGTATTGTGCGTATAAAATGTACTTGCATAAGAAAATGACAAACGGGCTCTAAGGAACGGAAGTCGCACAAAGGCTAGATCCCGCCCAACTCTCGATTGTCTCTCCGCTGCCTCTCACCTAACCCGGCAGACCTTCGCCGCGCGCTATTTGATATATAAAAGAGATCGGAATAGTTTCTGAACCATGCAAAACAAGAGATAGTCTCTTCTACAAATAAAACAAGTGATTTTTATACGCTCAATAAAGCCTGGCCCAACATTATTACATTAATCATTATTTATGTGTGTGATATTCGTGTAATCGTAGATTCATTACGTCATCAGGAAATATGCATCCTTTGAAACATATCGCTTTTTTAGGATATAGAGAAGCAAAGGGGAAGAGTCTTGGTACCTAGGGCTATGCCCCCAGGTAGTTTAGTCATAAATCTACCATGCGGTATGTCTTTTCCTCTTGATTACTGTAGTTATTATCCTCTCTTTATCTAGTATTAAGGTGTGCCAAAAGTCTTTGCACTTTTTTCTGCACCTAATTGCGACCCCTCCTTCTCGGACGATAGCAATTGTGCCAACTCTCTGGGGCCTTGTGGCAATTTTCCTATATCGGAGACCTATTGATCAGTAAATGTGCCAACTCTCTTTCCTCGACTAGATATTAATTTTTATTTCATTACTCAAAGTTCGACATGTCCTTCTTGACTTGCACCGTACGGAGTGGAGTGCAACAGAAACGTATCACCAACTACCCCAGTCAATTAAGTCAAGTGCGCCGTGTCGTATAACAGTCTTCTCCTGGTATAAAAAACCATGGTCATGACCAGCTAAAATGAAGGCCTTTTTCTTAGAATTGACAGAAGTTAGCCGATGTAGAGTTTGTGAGACCTGGAGCAGACAAATGGTACAGGATCAACTCGCATCCTCATTCGGTCATCCTATCGTACCAGGGCACCTTAATTGGTTCTCCATGCACACTCGGTCCAACAGCTCAAAATCCGAGTTGACTTCAAATCTCGGCCGCTCTAGATCTACTGATTGGGTGATGTATACAAGATGATAAGTGGGTGTCGTACGACAATCCTGATATATATATTTATGGAATGCATGTCCTCCTGGAACGACACTAAAACCGTGGACCATATCTGATTTCATTTTACTCACATTTATCAAGAGTACTCTTATGGAACACCTTCGATATGATAGCTATCGATAAATAACCCTGTTACCTTCCCCAAGTCCCTATTTTTATTATTATTTGACCTATCACTTCTGTATTTGCTGTCGCACCTGTCATTTGCGTATCAAATAAATAAATAAATAAATAAATGAGGCGCTTGAGGAAAAGCTCTCCTTATTTCAGTCGCAGAACATTGATCTCATCTTCTGATTCCATAATTCTCGAGTCCGATAAGATCGACAAGCAGTTTCGAGCTGTCCGAGAAGGCTAGTTAATTGAAAATATGTACAGAGAGCAAACTTGCCCAAATATGGGCAATAAATTTGCAATCTTACACTATTTGAGTATACGATTTGCCCACATTCGGGCAAATGGTAGCCCAAAAACCAGAGATTTACCTTTATACAGGCTAACATTTGCTAGAATACAGGTAAATCTACGCCAAGTAACGTTACTCGGGTAAATTTAATCTCTGTGTAGCAATGACAAAAGAGTGTTTCCCATTATTCGTTGGTTGATTGAAAATATAACAAAACAGTAATGAACATAATACTCTTTGTTCTTTGATATTTGATTTTGAAAATTCTCTAGTCTTATATTTCGAGTTCGCATAGCTCCGTTCAAATAGATCTTCAACTTTTCTTTCGAAATTCTTCTTATACAGCACAGTTACCGTTGTTGAAAAAAAACTAAGCGTTAAAAAAAAATTTTTGACTTTGTATTGTCTAGTTAGCATAAGATTAGATAATATTGAAGGGATATTTTTAAATGGCAGTCCTCATTTAAAGGTGGTAACGAATATTTTCGTGAACAAACTGTGAAGACAGAAAGGTAAGAAAAGTTATTCTAGATACCGTACACTATTTATTTCATGCTGATTCAGCTTATTGATCGCTAGAAACATCAACGAACCATCCGCGCGCTTTTTGGAAATTGAAGAAATTTGGCAATAGGTTTCGAACTCGCGTCAAATGGGTAACGAGTCTGAACTGTTATGGCTGATTTCAATTGATAACATATTCATATGATAATTAATATAAAACCGACCCTACAGCTAGCAATTACTTCCTAATGACCCAAAGTACAAGAGACTTACTAATTATATTCCATAATATCAGCCATCCTAGCAAGGGAAGTTCTTCTCGGTTTCTTTTGTCGGAGATCCAAGAACTAGTCTACTATGGCGCTACCATTCCCATTCATTAGTGTGTCAACGATAGTTAATCATACACATTTATCATGGGAAGGTATGATGGTGGAACGCGCCACAATAGAACATAACGTAGGCTTATATACAGCATTTCAAGGTCTAACATAATGAAAGGGCTATTGTCTAAGCAAGGTGAAAGTGAGAGTTCTATTGTGTACAAGTGGATATGGGTGAAATATAGTTGGAGGTGATTTCACTATCAACAGAACGTTTGCCACTGCGCTATGCGGTAGATGTGTGGCAGCGCTAACTTTTCGCATATCACTTTGCATTTTGCGTGTAGTGATTTGCATGAATATTCGCGGGCCACCATCTTTAAGTTGTAGCGGTAGAAGAGAGAGAGCCTTTGCTTCTCTTGGCAGAGGCAGAGGTAGAGATAAAAGAGAGCAAGTAGGGACAGGGGGACCTCAACAATCGGTTATGGGATCACATTTGGGAAGATGGAGATCATAAGATGCAATGTTGAGAGGTGGTTATTAACACCACTTGTCACTATATCCATTCACTCCATTTACCAACCCCGGAAAATTTGAACAATTCTAAATAATGTGCATACAAAAACATATTGAATGAACTTGCGAAAATAATTTTCTATACTTCAAGCAGTTGAACAAGATGTTGTTATAGTTGAATCTTTGACTATTGCCTATTGGATGCAAGATTGAGCTGCTAAAGTAGATTCACCAACAACAAGTGGAAAATCAGCGTTTATGTATTGTACTTATCAAAAAAAAACACGTGAATAGTAATTTTGTTTATTAATATTAAATATATTTACATAGTTTATGAATATCAATACAAGAGCACCCTCTCCAGCTTCTTTTTGAAATAATCAGTTATTTTGGTTTGTGTGGCCTGAAATAATCGTTTGTTTTTACCAATATTAACATTAATATGTCTCAACTCACTTTCGTTCTCCTTGTTGCCGGGATAGTAATACTTCCTCAAGAGTTCCACATCACTTCTAGAACAAAAGATTATGACGTTTTAATTATATATCTGAAGACTTACGAGTCGGCCACGACATATGATGACCATAGTATGAGGATGGGCGTTCACACTACTAGCAAAAAAACCCTTTGTTAAAAAAAAAAAAACCCCTTATTGCAACTCATTTACTAAAAAATTATTTTAATCATGGATCACTCTATTATAACATGGAACGAATACTCACGTTGTCATAACGATAAAACATTCTTTCACTACATTAATATTTGGTAGTCTACGAATACATCACAGATATAGGCTGTGGCTTGGTATGTGGGCGATATAGGCGCCTGAAGAGATAACTAATGTAGAATATAAACAAACGACCGACGAATGATGAAAGTAAGAGATTGGATATGAATAAAAATATTCAAAGATTTTTGGGCTGGAAAACATATATGAAACGAAGCGTTATACATAGAGTGTTTGAGTATAGGGAGTGGGATTCAGGGAGACAGATGTCAACCTCATCGGGCATGTAAGAAAGAGAGAGGATATAGAGAATCAAAGGGGAAGAGTCTTGTTAGATAGGGGCACCCCTTCCCCCAAGTGGTTTCGTTTATATTAAAGACAAAAACAAACGAAATGGTACAACCCGTAATTCAAGGCACACGAAGTCCTGCGGATGATCATTGATAGTGTTCATTTATAGTCGTCAGTTTACCATGCGGGGAAATCTTTCCTTTGTATGTACTGTTCTTATTGATTACTGTAGTTATTGTTTAGAGTGAATTTATTGATTTGTTTGAGTTGTCAATTTTATCATTTAGATGGATCTACAAAAATCGATAATGCTGGACCTGCCACCATGATGGTGATAGGAATGTTCTCGTATTAGTAAGAGATGTCATTACCATTGCATTACACGCCTATGAGATAAAATTACTGTTAAAGGTCATTATTATTGACCAATCATTATTGATTGATGGTTACGGTAACTTCTTACCGTATGCCAGTTGACCTTATACCAGGCTTTTCCACTCAAGACCCGACGCACGCCAAAATGGCGAAATGTAACACGTTACGGCATTTAAAGAAGGGGAACCAGTGACCGTATGCATGAAACACGGGAAAACCGTTTTACGGGGTCATTAACATAAGCGGAGGCGTTTTCCAAAAATCCTCCGCCTACGCTAATGACGTCACATTTTCCCGGAAAACGGTTTTCCCGTGGATGATGTATACAGCCATACTCTGGTATTTTGCCACTTAAAGTCTACTTAAACTACGTCACAGACTTTAAGTAGACTTTAAGTAAACTTTAAGTGAAAGAACATTTGACGAAATGCATTACAGTATACCACACCACTTTAAGTAGGCTTACGTCTCACTTTAAGTTTACTTAAAGTCTACTTAAAGTGGGAAAGTTTAAGTAGACTTTAAGTGGCAAAATACCAGAGTAGGGGATTTGGGGTGCGCTCTTGTCATGGAGTGCGTGGAACATGGGACATCGCATATTTATCGTTTATCGTTCATTTCACTTTTAAAACAATTTTTTAAAAAGAAGCATTTAAAGTAGACTGTGATGGAACCTTCGATCTGATATCTATACGTACATATGTAAATAACCCTGTCGCCTTCCCCAAGTCCATATTATTATTATTATTATTTCACCTATCACTTCTGTACTTACTAGCGCACCTGTAACTTGTGAGAAAAAAAATATATAAATGACGTGCATGGGGAAAAGCTCTTCTTAGTGTAGTAGGGCGAGAGAGCAGGGTTGCCGGTGAGGGATGGAGAGGTATTAAAGGGAGCGTTACCTCTCTCAATAGTCTCTTCATTGTGCACACTATTCCTCTGTTCTCTAACAACGAGCTAGCATTGCGCGTCGAAGAGACCATTGAGTGAGGCTCTCTTGAAGGGAAGTGGACGGGATTGTGTAAGCACCAAGATCAAAGATCAGTGTGGAAAGTACTGGTTTATTATTCAGAAATTATTTGTTTATGTTTTCTTAAACTCCGATAAAGTAACACCAAACGTGACGGCCACATGATGATATGATTGATGTGAAACATATAGGACTCTCTGAACAATAAATTGTGGCAAACTTGTGCTTTTTACTAGTGTGTGACAACGATTATCGATTGACCAATTTATCGGAGAAGTTTGTTGTCAGACATCAAAAAGTATAACGATTGTTGTCAATGTAATAAATAAATAAATGTGGTAACAATTAGTGACTATTTTGTAGGCAGACAACAAAAATAGTAAATTTTGCAGTCAACGAATCTAGTGACAACAAAACATGGAAATAATCTTGTCTGACAACAAAAATTGTGGAAAATGTTGACCAAAAAATGAATATGGTTTGACAACAAAATGGCCAGAGTTTGTTGTCTGACAGCAAAATGAGCTCATTTTGTGACCAACATGCATTCCCGAGAAAAAGAGTCGAATTTGCAGTCCGACAACAAATTCTACTTGCTATTTCAATAAATATTGAGTGGATGCATAGATTATCCTAACCTACGACATCTTCCCTATGATCTACAACAAGAACGAGGAAATTAGTACAATACATGGATGAATACAATGATTATGATAATTAGTGATGAATCCAATCGAATATAATCGATAAATACGACAATAAATCGATGCTACCTCTTCTCCGACCGTCCGCGTATTTGCATCGATACGTCTGAACGTCTTCTCGCATGGCTGAACGCTCAAAATTAATTAACGATGAAATATTCGAACTGAACTCCGAATTACGACACAAAACACCAACATAACAGTACAGGAGGTAAGTAAGGCGATGTACATTGATTCCCAAGTGAAAATAAAGCAAAGATATAATTAAAATAATCAAATAAAAGGAATAAAACTAAATTCGAATTTATTCTACGTTCAGAGCCGGAATAGGAGCCGTTATTTGGGGGAAAATGTTATCTTCCCTAAACAACGGCTCCTGTTCCGGCTCTGAGTAGAATTAATTCGAATTTAGTTTTATTCTTGTTATTTGATTATTTTGTTTAAATCTGTGCTGTATTTTCACTTGGGAATCAATACTCATCGCCTTACTTACCTCCTGTACTGTTATGTTGGTGTTTTGTGTCGTAATTCGGAGTTCAGTTCGAATATTTCATAGTTAATTAATTTTGAGCGTTCAGCCATGCGAGAAGACGTTCAGACGTATCGATGCAAAGGCGCGGGCGGTCGGAGAAGAGGTAGCATCGATTTATTGTCGTATTTATCGATTATATTCGATTGGATTCATCACTAATTATCATAATCATTGTATTCGTCCATGTATTGTACTAATTTCCTAGTTCTTGTTGTAGTTCATAGAGAAGGTGTCGTAGGATAAGAAAATCTATGTAATCATTCAATATTTGTTGAAATATCAAGAAGAATTTGTTGTCGGACAGCAAATTCGAGTCTTTTTCTCGGGAATGCAAGTTGGTCACAAAATGAGCTCATTTTGCTGTCAGACAACAAACTCTGTCCATTTTGTTGTCATATTCTTTTTTGGTCGAAATTTTCTTTTTTTTTGTTGTCAGACAAGATTGTTTCCATATTTTGTTGTCACTAGATTCATTTAGGCTGAATGACTGCAAAATTTACCTTTTTTATTGTCTGACTACAGATCAAGACTTTTCTATAGTCATTTCACTGCTCTTCTACGTTTGACTAATTTTACCCTTTGTTTCGTTGTCTGTCTACAAAATTGTCACTAATTGTTACCACATTTATTTATGACAACAATCTTTATACTTTCTGATGTCTGACAACAAACTTCTCCGATAAAGTTGTCAATCTTTGTCACACACATGCAAAAAGTACAAGTTTGCCACAATTTATTGTTCAGAGAGTCCTATATCACGAAAGACTTTTGATCGGCACTTTCACTTTTATCTCTCTTCTTACTTCTGACAGTCCCATAATATTGACATTGATATGCGTATCTTTCGAATCCACAATTCTCGAGTCCGAGAAGATCGAAAGCCTCCCATGATTTGTTAGTTAATTTAAAATATTCACTGAGAACAAACTTGCCCAAATATGGGCAATAGCAAATCGACGAAACCTAACGGTGCTCGGGCAAATTTAATCTCTGTGTAACAATGCCAAAAGAGAAATGTAATGAATCCTCTTTGTTCTTTGTTCTTTGATTTTTTTGAAAATTCACGAGAGTTATATTTCGAGTTAGCATAGCTTCGTTCAAATAGACCTTCAACTTTTTTAGACCACAGCAATTTATTTCCATCCGTTCAAAAAACTTGCATGTGTTTAGCAGGTAGTATGTACCACAGTTACATTTTATACCTACCATACCTTTCATTCTATGCACAAGAGAATCATTCACACCCCAAAGAAATGTGAGGTGTTTGTTTACTTGAACATTCACCTTTACTTTTAATTCTTTCTTAAAATTCTTATTTTTACTTAAAAGTCTGTAGTCAGCATATTATAGAATTAAAACTGTCCGAACAATACAAATTCCGCTCTTTGCCGCGCAATACTCAGACTCCGCCCACATCTTCGCGCGACATACCATTTTCTCTCATTTTATCGAATTTTATGGTGTTTTCTCATCATTTCACAGGACTTTCAATAAAAATAAAATTGTATGCATTGAAAAAACGTTCGAAAAAACCTTCCGAAAATTTGGAGTGCGTTTTTCTCAACGGTGGAGAAGTTTACTAAATTCGGCATTTGGCGTGGTGTATGCAAAACTTTTGTAATTCTATAATAGTCCAATTTGCACAAAACATAGTGCATTGACCTAATGAGCTAATGGTAACCAGATGGGCGCAGGTTTGCATCCCCATGGGCGCATCCGTAATCTCTCTATCCTTTATTGTACGCTCTAAACTAGCGTACCATACCTTGGTACAGTTAGAAACTTTATCATGTTTGCATACTTAAATTGACGATACACACAAATACCGCAAGTTTTAGCAGCAACAAAAAAACCAGAATCCAATATATTTCAAGGCGAATGAGCAGTTTGTGAAGCTTTCCCGTATGTCATTCATTACAAGTTTTATGATCTCTTTAGGCTCTGTACCACTCCGAAATTGAATTCTCTCTACTATGGGGCTAAAGGCGTCTCTCAACAGAAAGAAGAAGAAGAACTAATCGTAAAAGTGTGTGTCTCTCCCTTCATCATCCTCAAATCATCCTCGTTTTGGTGCGTGGCGAGATCTGTCTTCCTCATAATTTCATCTATATTAGGCACATTATCAATTTATTTTTATAAAATTGATTAATTTTCGCATTAATGTTCATGCAAACTTATTTGTACATTTTAATTATCGTTAATTGAATTAACCGTATCAATTATTTCCTGTTCATTTTCTTATTCCTATTCTCATAGATTGACATGTAAATATTTTATCATAAACATTTGCCTCAAAGGAATGTTTGATTGTCAAACGAAATGGATCTGCGATTTTTCGATGCTTTTACATGATTTCTTTAACGCGAGGTAAATTTATAATGGCCATAGAAGTGGTGTGACAGAATAAGCCGCTGACATCTGCGCATCTGAAAGTTTGTTGATTCAACATCGATCAATAAGCAGTATAACTGATGAGTGTCAAAGTAACAGTAGCCGTGGCGACAGTAACTGCATGAAACGCATAGATGTTTAAAAGTGATATCATAAAGCTTCTTCTTGATGATCTTGAGCTTCAATCTCACCATGCGATGGTCACTCTCAAATTCTAGCCTGTTCACTACACCACAGTCCTCTGCTCGAACTCCTTTAGGGCTGGCAATGAAATCAATTTGATTGAAACATCTTCCATTGGGAGACCTCCAGGTCCATCTCCTTCCTATTCTCCTCTTCTGATAACTATTCCATATGCGTAAGTGATTCCTTCTACATAACTCGACGAACATCTCTCCTCTCTGGTTAGCAACCTCCGAAGAGTACCGTCCAACGATGTCTTCATTTCCCTGTTCTTGTGATATCTTGCAATTCCAATCTCCCAGTAGAATAGGCATATACCCTGGTGGTCCATTTCGTATTACACTTTCCACTTCTTCCAAGAAGCCATCATACACATTATCGTCGAAGGAAGAAGTAGGAGCATATCCATTCACCAAATAGACCTTTAGAGAAGGAATGATCAGCGTAGCCAAACGATCAGAAATACCACTAAACACAACTTCTGAAGCAAAATTAGGCTTAATAATAAATCCCACACCATAACATGCTTTCTGACCTCCTGAATGGTATAAAATGGAACCAGAATGGCTCAAAGTGAAATGACCCACAGACTTTATTCGAGCCTCCTGCACAGCAACGATATCCCAATTAATCTTCTCCAGAGCTAGCTCCATTTCACGTTGACGTAACGAACTTGCGAGAGTACGGCAGTTGATGGTGGAGATGTATACTCCATGATGACTATCCATATGAATGGCTTACAACTATCGCACGCCACTGCTTCTGATAGATGGACCTAGGTGGAGAGAATGAGGAGGGCAAGAGAAACCGACCACACTCAACTCGCTTGTCAACCTAGAATGATAAGGCTACGTACCTCGGCAGTAAGATATCGTTCCCACTCAATCAAGGTGACGAAATTGAGCAAAGGATTCGATGTGGATGGCTAGCTTGGACCAAAATTTCAAATCTTCTGACCTCCCGTCGACTGCACATTTCAATCAGACGAAGGCTATTTGAATCGTGTATAACATCATCAGTTTTATACGGATGTGAAGCGTGGAGAATGCGTAAGAAGGATCGAGAAAAGTTAGCGGTCTGTCAGAGGAAGATGGAGCGAAAGATGGTTGGTGTTACATTGATTGATCGATGGAGGAATGAAAGGATTAGAGGAATTACTGGATTGAAGGATTGGTTGGACGAGGCGGACAGAAGAAAGCTTGTGTGGGCAGACAAGGTACGAAGGATGGACACTGATCGATGGGCCAAAATTCTCACCAATTGGATACCCTATCAATATGCTTCTCGAAGACCTGTTGGAAAGCCCCCTACTCGTTGGCGTGATGACCTAAGGAGGAGAATCGGAAAAGGATGGTGGAATATGCCCTACTCCCAATGGCTTACAACCATATCCCAGCACACCACAGTGTGAACCTGATAAACATTGATTGATTGATTGATCATAAAGCTTATTCTTTTAAATGTACATCCAAACTATTTTTACTCTCAGCATTTGCGACGTTCTCTCGTAGACAAAAAAAACGAGAGAGCATTGGCAGAGCGGAGAGCTTCAAATTGGTATGCCTTTAAATGTTGACCAAATTGAAGCAAATGGTACAAAGTAGCAAACATTGCCTTCTTTACAACACATCACAATGACCTTTATTAACAATAAGCACGGAACCATTGGGGGGAAATAAATCAATTATTCGCGGAATTCAAAAGGGAGGGAACAAAAGGGAGGGGGAAAAGGGAGGGAAAGGAAGGGAAGCCGAAATACGACTGATTTCTTGACATTTCTTTTCATCCTTATAATGAATGCAAAACACTCATTTTTTGTTGATACCAGGGGTGTGCGGCAACCACTTTTTTTGGCACTCGGCAATTGCCGGCAAGCGGAAAATAAAAATTCGGCAATTGCCGGCAATTTCGGCAACTTCGGTGATTTTGAACTTAACTATTTAAGAGGCCTGTTCCCTAAGACTCGATCATATTCGACCACCCCTGGATACGTGAGCTAGCAATGAGAACTGGGAGTCCATACTTTGGTGTTAGGAGTGTCATCGGCCCTTATTACACAAAACAGCTGAAATTTCCTGTTTGTGCCCTCAGGCTATTAGAAAAAATAATTTCAAAAAAACTTTTAAAAATCATAATTTTTCAAATTGTTGAGATGAAGTCTAAATATATTGTGCGATGCGTCTAGGGTTCCCAGACCTTGCTAATTCGCTGTTAGCATCGAATGTGCGTTGATTCCTAAACCACTTTTTTTACTCAAAATTTTGGTTTTTTTCGGACAAATCATCCCTTTTTGTAGCCGCTGACAAACATTTCCGACAAGGTATTGTAGCCTAAGCAATTCTGCATCGATTTCACTTAAAACTAGATTCTTCCCGTTAGACCATTTTACCGAATTTTTCGCTCGAACATCCGTAATCGATGGTTATCCCGAACAAATGCTGTATTTTCCAAACGATTGGTGCGGAATTGTGGTCTACTCAAAGTTTAGAGGTGAGACAAGTAAAATGACACAAGAAGCCCATCACTTGGATCAATTTGAAAATTTCGATTTTCATGACCCGGGGGTCACGGTCGAAAATTTCAAAATTTCTCAAGTTTGAAATGTTTTCATTTATGCGGCTTATTGTGAAGTACTAATGATGTGAAAAATATTCAGCCAATGCTCAATTGCTAATCTCTCCTTTCAACCATTTTTTTCACTTTCAAACTTGCTTTCTGTAACTTTCTGTCATAGTACTTTACAATGTACATAATCAAAATGAAAATCGTTTAGTTTCGAAAATTCATAAAATTCAATTTGAGCGCCTACTTTCATGGCAAATTTCTATAATATTGCAGTTTTTCGACTCGAATGCTGCGCCAATGAGCAAATGACAATGACAATGTGAAGTTTCATGATGAGTAAACATAGTAGAACTGGAATCCCGGCATTCGGCTCACTTTTGAAAAATCGATTTCCATGGTCATGGCAAAAAAATATGAATTTTCGAAACTAAACGATTTTCATATTGATTATGTACATTGCAAAGCACTTAGATAGGATGTTACAGAAAGCAAGTTGGAAACTGATTCAAATACAATTCTGATTTTTCGCACGCAATCAGAATGAAAATTTTCAAAAAAATGGTTGAAAGGAGAGATCAGCCATTGAGCATTGACTGAATATTATTCAAATTATTAGTACTTCACAATAAGCCACATAAATGAAAACATTTCAAACTTGAGAAATTTTGAAATTTTCAGACCATGACCCCCGGGTCATGAAAATCGAAATTTTCAAGTTGATCCAAGTGATGGGCTTCTTGTGTCATATTACTCGTCTCACCTCGAAACTTTGAGTAGGCCAAAATTCCGCACCAATCGTTTGGGAAATACAGCATTTGTTCGGGAAAATCATCGATTACGGATGTTCGAGCGAAAAATTCGGTAAAATGGTCTAACGGGAAGAACCTAGTTTTAAGTGAAATCGATGCAGAATTGCTTAGGCTACAATACCTTGTCGGAAATGTTTGTCAGCGGCTACAAAAAGGGATGATTTGTCCGAAAAAACCAAAATTTTGAGTCAAAAAAGTGGTTTAGGAATCAACGCACATTCGATGCTAACAGCGAATTAGCAAGGTCTGTGCACCCTAGACGCATCGCACATGATATTTAGACTTCATCTCAACAATTTGAAAAATTATGATTTTTAAAAGTTTTTTTTGAAATTATTTTTTCTAATAGCCTGAGGGCACAAACAGGAAATTTCAGCTGTTTTGTGTAATAAGGGCCGATGACACTCCTAACGCCAAAGTATGGACTCCCAGTTCTCATTGCTAGCTCACGTGTCCGGGGGGTGGTCGAGTATTAACAGCCATCTCTCTTAAAATGAGCCAAAGATAATTTTTATGAAGTACTTTTCAAAAATCGTTACCAAACGAAACCAATGACAACAAAAAATTGCAACAATGAATGAAATATCAATATTTTTCATAGAATGTTCTTAGAATTCAGTGATATTTGAAAAGATTCTTTCTGTATTTGTTGAGAAAGATTGACTCCGTCCCGACAAATTAGATACTTCGTGGCTACTCGTGGGATAAGAAGGTGTTATGCCTTCGTAACATTACTAGTCTAATGAGAGAATAGATCAATCTCCGTGTCTGGTGTAGTGGACAGAAAACTAAAAAAAAGTCATTCTCAAAACGACACGATTTTTTTTTGTTTTGATATGCCGTATGCATCACATTTCTAAGATATTGCACACAAAACTTGTGCTTATCTGACTTTTTTCAATGATTTTTTAATTGAATTTTATTTCGGCAATTTTTCATAATTGGTTGCCGTTGCCGGCAATCAATTTCGGCAATCAAAAGTCGGCAATTCCGGCAATTCCGGCAATCGGCAATTCAGTTGCCGCACACCCCTGGTTGATACTTATTGTCTACACTACAATATAACATCAGATTAACCATGTTTTCTGAAAGCAAAGTTTCATCGTTTTTTCCTTTTTCATGTTTTTTATGCATAATTACCAGAAAGAACGCTCAGAAAGGGGAATTCGTGGTGAAAAGATCACGCGGCAAAGCAGGTCCGACGATGGTCCTCCGGACTTTCAATCAAACAATCAATTTTATCTAATCAGGCAATAGATGCTCAGATGAGGAT
Source organism: Parapristionchus giblindavisi (assembly GCA_943737045.1). Lineage (NCBI taxonomy): Eukaryota > Metazoa > Nematoda > Chromadorea > Rhabditida > Diplogasteridae > Parapristionchus > Parapristionchus giblindavisi. Next base: position 760,653 of record CALSFV010000036.1, read on the forward strand.
GGGTCCATATTAATCAAAGGTTGCATTCTACCAGTGTCTACATAGCAGTGATCTCGGGCAAGACTTCGTGGGACTTTTTTGAATAACGGATTGTACCTATGCTTTTACCTTTTATGCATAATCAACGAATTGCACACAGTCTCCGACGACAAATTTGATCGATAAATTTGTCAATACTTCTCAAACGTGTGCGAGCTTCAGAACACTGCCTGGATCGTGGTGGGTCGCGGAGGGGGGGGTGTAGCGATATGATATGGTTGCACCGATCCTTGTTTCTTGCAATACTCATAAAGCCTGATCCAACAATATTACATTATTTATGCGTGTGATGTTCGTTTAATTGTAGATTCATTTCGTCATCGGGAAATATGTATCCTTTGAAACATATCTGATTTTCATTCAAATTAGCTTGGGGTATGACTTTAAACATTATCGTACATGTAAAAATAGTTGTATCATGAACGGTGAGAATGGATCTGAACAGATCAGGCCGATCAAACGGGATTGTGAGCGAGAAGGCCATTTTCGTTATTTTTCTTTCTTTTCATTGTTTTTCTTTCCTTCGAATCTACTGTATTGAAAGAAATCACGCCAAAATAATGCCATTTAGCAAAAATCATCGCTTTACAAATGATTAAATTGTTCCGATTATGCGCTGAATAAATGGGTCAATTTTGGTTCATTGGAGCAATTTATTCCTCGCGAAAATGATGATTTTTATTAAATGGCAATATTTTGGCCTAATGTATTTCAATACAGTAGATTCGATGAAAAGAAAAACAATGAAAAGAAAGAAAAATAACGAAAATGGCCGGCTCGCTCACAATTCCGTTTGATCGGCCTGATCCGTTCAGATCCATTCACACCGTTCATGATACAATTATTTTTACATGTACGATAGTTCGACAACAGTGCATTGAGATCGGCGGAAATCAAAGCCACTATAGAGATAGTGGGGGGGGGTGTAACCATTACGAATCAGCCGAAAACACATAATTTCCGTTTCCTCCTTTTTACACACTCTCTTGCTACTCATTCGTTATCATTATCATATAAATTCTCCTTTTTTCCCGCAGGACTTTGTGTGCCTTGAATAACGGGCTGTACCTTTACCTTTTATCATCACACGTTTCATTGTTATCTCATGCATACGCATGAATATTATTATTATTCCTTTACTCTTTTATTTACGATACCTTTGAATACGGTATTTTAGATAATGGATTCGCGACTGTTCCTGTCTGGATTCAATTGGAGCAATGATCAATCGATATCGATCAAACTCAGCTTACCCAGTATAGGTATGTATTTCATTTCTTTTTTGCATTTAAAAAAAATTCAATAGTGTTTCGCTTGCTGAAACAGCTTTATTTATGATGTATGATAAATTAAATTGTGAAGTCCTATCTAAAATTTGACTTTCGTTAAAGGTGGAGACCCGCGAACGTTCATTCAAATCTCTTGTATCTCGCTTATGCAAGTGTAAAGTGATATGCAAGAAGAGTGAGTCACCGCTCGTCAATCCCTTAGCGCAGTGGTAACACTTCTGTCTAGATGGCGCGTGGCCGTGTGTTCGAATCCTATTGCCGAACTTTCCTATTTTCAAAAAGCGCGCCTTTGCCTGCGATTGCAAGCATGATTCATTCCTGTTTCTAGCAATCAATAAGCAGAATTAGCGTTAAATAAATGGTGTACTGTATGTAGAATTACTTTTGCTAACTTTCTGTCTTTACAGTTTGTTCACGAAAATATTCGCGGTAGTCCACCTTTAAAAAACAAAGTTGAATGGAATCGAGCAAAATATGAATTATAAATAAGATTTCATTTTGTTTATTTTAAAATGTTTCAGTAATTTTAATAATAAATAATAATACCAATAATAATACAAAGTCATCATGTTTTCAATCTCTTCTCTTTCTCCTTTTAGGAGATATTTGAATATAACAACGTACTTAGTTTATGGTTGACAAATGACCCAATGCCTTTCTTCTTCTTCTCCCCCCTCCTCCCTCTCCTCCCCTCCCCTCCCCTCTTCCTCCTCCTCCCCTCCCCTCTCCTCCCTCTGTCACCCCTCTTCTCTTTTGTCTCTCACTGGCCTCTTCCTTAACAGAAGATGGCTTTCTTTCCCAGATATTATATACTCTTCATTTACTATTTTTTATTTACTATCGTTTTTACACTATCACTATGATATATATATATAATCAATCAGCTGCATTTTCGATTTTTTATATCATCAAACAATTACACTGCGGTTAATATACCTGACGAAATCTGATTTGCAATATGCAGTCTGATTTCCATTCCCTTGTTATATAAAAGATGCAGAAAATTGAGAGAAACTAAACAACAAAGTTCTGTAGTTTCATGAATTCGGAGTTTTTCTCTCATCATAGTTCCTCTTATGTGCCTTCACATAACTCATAGCCATAATATTTTCTTCGTTATGTTCCCCATCACGACCAGACTAATCAGTCGTTTAGTGACTTCCATTCCCCCAATGGTTCTATGCACGATAGGTGCTATTGGATTGAATTATGGTCATTGCAGATGAGGTTTCCACTACAATGACCTTTATCGAGCACATAACCATTGGAAGACTGGCTACCGCTAAATGATTAGTATGGGCGTGCTGAGGGCCTTTACATGACATTTTTTGACATTGAACAACATTATCAGCTAATGGGTGTTTCGTAGCTGGCTTCCATGAAATTTCTCCATTCCGAACGATTTTGCCTCGCAATTTGCATGAATTGAGAGTGTGTAAAGTCTGTCTTGTTGAAGTTAGCGATATATAGGAAGATATTGCGAGCGGGAAAAAACACTGATTAGGCTGATTAGTGAGTACAACAAAAGGCAAAGGCAAATCTTGTACTAGGTCGGAGCAGAATTGTTGGCATAATTCTTACATCATTTGGCAACCCGTTATTTTAGTCTCATGAAGTCCAGCATGATTGATAAATATTACTAGTTATTAAAATACTTGATAAGTATTTTTTATGCGAGATTAAATAAATATAAAAAAATGCAAGTCTATAATAGGGGTATTGTCTATCCTCCGTCAATCTCCTCAAATCTCTTCTCTTCTCTTATGTCTTCTTTCTTCTTTCTTCCCTATTTCATGATTCCCATGAGGACTATCGACGGGTCCAGGTTCAACGTCTCTTTCTACTTTTCACTTCTCCCTCTCCCTATACTCTCTACCCACCCTCTCCCTCTAGGCCTCTCTCTCTCCGTCTCCTTTTCGGCATGTCCTCTTTGTTTTATCATTTATATATATCATACACATCTTCCTTTGTACCTCAACCGAGTAATTAACAATTCATTGATTCCTCTATCAAACTATTTAAGACACATAGACTTTGAAACTCTCCACTCTGACATTGCTCTCTCGTTTTCGTTATCTGCGAGAGAGCGTTGCCAGATCGGAAAGTAAAATTAGCTCGGGTGTGCATTTTATTGTTAGTTAATGATAATTCAAAACGTACAAATATATGCACGTTAAATGTTCGACTATAAAGTGTTAATAAAAATATTCACAAAATTATTCCTAAATATTGCTGTTTTCGAGGAAATTCAAGTCAAAACTTCCTTATTGGACATTGTCCGAGGCTGAAAGTACAATATCCTCGTTTATCACTAGGTCCTTCAATGACTTTACTTCATTTGTGAGAGAGAGGCAAAGGGGGGAAATATAATTTTGTGTTCTCCAAGAGGAATAGGGACATTGAAAACAATTCATGGAGAGGCAAAGAAAGGAAAGATATGGGGGAAAAGAGGGAATTTGCGTTTTATTCTTTATTTTTGTATTGAAACTAGTGAATTAATAGATCAAAATGTATAGATTTAGCTGAAAATTTGCAATCGAATGCTAGTAAAACATCAACTAATAAACTAATTGAATAATAAAACATACATTATTATCGATATTTCAGTTGTTTGAAAATTTTAGAAAAAATGGTTTTTATCACAGCTATTATATCAGTAAAATGTATTCTTTCCGCATTTAGAAAATAGACGATAAATATTCTTCGAGGAGAGGAAGGGGGAAGAGAAGGGCAAAATCCTTTTGAAGAGTTTAGTCAAGAGGCGCTCAACTTACTTTTTGCCTTTTTCGTCAAAAGAGGGTAAAAATGATTAAATTTGTGTGAATTGCCGATTTAGTATATTAGCATTGAAAACTGCTACCGTGCCAAAAATGCGACAGAAATTCATCCAACCCTTTTTATCCTCATATATTTCGCTCCTACTCATTATAAAGGTAAATAAATGCCATTAAGGCATTTGCTAAGGTATAATAGGTCCGAAGAAGAGATTATGGTATGCTCTCCGGACTTAATTAGCCTCGGATAATCACTGGCCTAGCAGTGATCATTCACAGGATTTCGCGTGATTTGTATAACGGGCTGTACCCTTACCTTCACCATCTCATTATATTTAATGGAAGTAAAAATAAATTGTCGACTTATTTGTTTGAGGAAAAAAGATAAATGAATTCGTTTGATATACTATGAATGACATACATGACACATATCACACATTCCATCATATTTCCTGCTCCTTCCTGGTGGCCTCTGCCCCCTCCCTCTACCTCTCTCTTTTTCTCTCTCTCCCTCTCCCTCCCTCTACCTCTCTTCCTCTCCCTCTACCTCTACTCTCTCTCTTCTTCTCCTTCTCCCTCTCCCTCTACCTCTCTCCCTCCCTCTACCTCTCGCTTTTTCTCTCCCTTTTCCTCCCTCGACCTCTCTCACCGACTCTGTCTCTGCCTCTCTCTCTCTTTCACCATCTTCCTCTAGCGATCTTTGCCTCTACCTCTTCCTTTCTTTCCCTGTCATCCCTCACTCTTCCCCTCCCTATCCTTTCCTCCCTCTCCCTCAACCTCTCCATATCTCTCTCACTCAATCTCTCTACCTCTCCCTCTCTCCCTCTCTCGCACTCTCCTTCCCTACCTCTCACCTTCTCTCCCACTCCGTCTCTCCCTTCTCCCTCTACCTCTCTCACCCTTTATTGTCCCCCCCTCTATCTCTCCTTCTCTCCCTCTCCCATTCTTTCCCTCTCAATCTCCCTCTCCCTCTCACCCCTCACTCTTCCTTATTCTATTTTCCTCCCAACTGTTTCATGGTTGTTTGACATCGTCGTGGGTGATCATTTAATTAGCATTGGTCATTCCTTCTTCTTCTTCCTTACTACAAATCTTTCTGCACGATATAAATAAATCTTCGCATCAGAATACGGGTTTTGATTTAACTGCGAACTGCCCAATATAAATTTGTTAATATTTATGCATTTTTAATCTTGTGACGATGTATTTTTGTTAATATCTACGCATTTGTGTATTTGCATCAGGGGTGGTACACCATGCACAGTATTCTGGTTCAAGCCATTTTGTTTCCATAGCCAGACAAGCGAAAGACGATTGCATTTGAGAGAGTTTCTATGTTGAGCGGTCGTTTTGGCTTTCAAAGTCTATAGAACATTGTGCATGATCATGACTAATATTGATAAAATTAAAATTTGTTAAACTGTAAATAATAAATGAACGATTACGAATCTTGGTCGAGCATGCGTTCTTCTTCGTATTTCCTAACATTCACCATCAATTCTTTTCTATCTTCCTTTCCATTATCTCTTTCACAATCAAAATTCCTTTTCTGTATTTGCTCCACCTATTATTTTACCGCAATATCTTATTTATTTATTTACTTATCCATTAGTTAGAAACAAGAATAATGAAATAATGAAGCAATAAGGGAGTGATGGAGTTCCGTCGCTTTAAGCGATTTCGGTTGGGAAGTGGCAGCTTAAGTTGAATAATGATATTAAGGACGAATACGACATTGAGATCTGTAATTCTTTTTCTGAAAGCCAAAAATCGTTGCATTCGAGAGTTTTTTCTCATTGAGCGATGATTTCTGGCTTTCAAATTCAACCAAACTCTGTGTTACATCTCTTCTCCTTCTCATCTTCTCATATCTTCAGTGGAGAGATATGAGGATTCCTCCACCTCTTCTATCATCATCAACCTGTCACTTTTCATAGTTATTTCTTTCACTCAAACTTCGACGATTTTTATTTATTAGCTTTTTTCTCTTTCTCCGATCTGTTCTATTTTTAGCTAGCTGTTATTTCTACTGAAAAATGTTGTTTTGTCTTATTATAGTCGGTCATATTCTCTTTCAAATGCACACCTTTCAAAGGCTAATTTGAAACTCTCCGCTCTGGCCACACTCTCTCTCGCTTTCTTTGATTAAGAGAGAGCGTAGCCAGAGCGGAGAGCAAAATTAGCTCGGCGAGCAATATCAATCTTTCGAGAAAATGAGTTTAATTTATTGATAGTCAATATGTCATAATACCATTATTCAAAGGACCGTTTCATCTAAATAAAATATATTATTGTTAATATTGAAACAATTAACTATTAATAAATAAATAAATAATTTTAAAAAAATTAAATAAATAAATAATTAAAGATGCCTCTGAAGATGAGTCCGACGGTCCAACCTGCACAACCATGAATCTCTCTCGTTCCCGATCTGGATATCGGTACATTATTTCTTAAATAAAATTTAATTATCCCATTTTCTGGGTTTATCAACATGTTACAACGAAGTTATTCAAGGCAAAAGAAGTCCTGTGGTTGATCACTGGCCTTGCAGTTATCACCCGCAGTCTCTCGTATTTGTAAACTAGTAGTTTACTTATCATTCCCACTAGTCGTAGACTTGCAAGGGTAGTTAAACGTAAGTTTATTAGAAGTGGTGTACAATACGGTAATGCATTTCGACAAATGTTCTTTCACTTGTAGTGAACTAACAGCAAACTGTTAGTCTGTGGCGTAACATAAGTATACTACTAGTTTATAAATACCAGAGGTACTGCGAATCCGGGTTGTGCCTTTACCTTTGCCTTTTATGGTTAAACTTCACAGTGTAAATACTTTTGCGAATGAAGTTTTAAGGGAAAATCTCATTTTCTGATCAAATTCAGCAAACAGAATAAAACGGTTTAACAAAAGAATATCAAATATGTTATAGCTGCTTCATTTTATGGCTTCGATTTTTTTAAAAAATCTTTATTTTAAACGTTTCGATTCACATTGCATTTAAATATCTTTAATCAGTCGATTAGAGTCAGCTGGGTCGTCATTAGGTTGTCATTAGTTTATTTTCCGATAATACGCTATTACTCTGGTATTTTGCCACTTAAAGTCTACTTAAACTTTCCCACTTTAAGTAGACTTTAAGTAAACTTAAAGTGAGACGTAAGTCTACTTAAAGTGGTGTGGTATACTGTAATGCATTTCGTCAAATGTTCTTTCACTTAAAGTTTACTTAAAGTCTACTTAAAGTCTGTGACGTAGTTTAAGTAGACTTTAAGTGGCAAAATACCAGAGTAGATGGTTGTAATTTATGTGATATACAGTCATCATGAGTACTATTAATAATTATCAAAGGCACATCTCAAGCTAATTTTACTCTCCGCATTATCAATACTCTCTCGCATACAAAGAAAGCGAGAGAGTGTGACCAGAGCGGAGAGTTTCAAGTTAGCCTTGGGCGTCGCCTTAAATATATTTAATCAAATAATATATTTCTTTAGTAGGGTGAATTCTGACGCGAGTCTAGACGATCATCATAGTCCTCAACAGTCTCTACTCAATGGTAATCATCGTTTAATTATATTGTATTCGAATTTATAGGAACACCCCAAATGTCACTCTCCGCATTGGCAATAATCTATCGTTGAAAAAGAAGGCGAGAGAGCATTGCCAGAGCGGAGCGTTTCAAATTAGCTTGGGGTGTCGCTTTAGCGAAAAAATATGTTATACCCATTTTACAAGATGTAGCCACCCTCGATTTCCTTAGATTTCCTTATGCAATGAAGCATAAATACATTCTAAACTCTGTTCCGTAATTATTGTCAGCTTTAAAGCGACACCCCAAGCTAATTTGAGACTCTCCTTTCTGGTCACACTCTCTCTCTCTTTCTTTGACTTCTTTGACTACGAGAGAGTATTGCCAATGCAGAGAGTAAAATTAGCTTGGGCGTACCTTTAAAGCATGATATTCTTTTTGTGCTGTGCTCGCTTAAATTCTCTGAGAATTTTTTTATTAAAAAACACAGAGTTTTTTTTTAGGCAAAACTAGGGTTTCTATTTTTGTAGAATTCGATTTTTGTTTCATCTAAAGTCTATGATAGACATTAGGCATGAAGAAGACAATGGAGAGGACTGCCTAAATGTGCCCTATGGGAATGATTAGAAAGAACAAAAAGGGAGAAAAGGATGGGAGATATGGGGTGGATGAGGATGGAGAGGAGAGGGAGATCGAAAGAGAGAGAGAAAGGAGGGAGAGGGGGTTGAGTAGGAGGGAAGAGTAGCAAAGTAATAGAGAGATGGAAAGATGAAAATGAAGTACATAAGAAGTACAATAAGATCTAAATATAGTATTATAATTATCGAACGATCGATAAATTTAATATTCAATTTATTCTTCACATTCTTAGTTTTTGTGCGATACGAACCACCTTTTTCTATTATGAAAAATGTAGATTATATTTAAGCATTTAAAGAAACATTCAATTACAGATTCATATAATGAAGCCGATGGATATCAAAGAAGTAGACGAGATTACTATAGAAGAAATGAAGACGATGAAGAGGTTCTTGAGCTTGTTTTCAGTTTGAACACATTGTTCTTATTCTTCATTCCATCATAATATACATCGTAATATACGTATATGCATACGTTCCATCATAATATACGTAACACATTTATCAAGAGTTGGCTCTGATGTGCAAGTTGGGCCACTCCTGACTTCTTGCTTGACAAAAAGTGGTCACCCACGTTGTGAGCGAGTGAAAATCCATGATTCGCATCTTGGCTTTATCATAATTTAACTTGAATTTTTCTGATTTTTTTTGAAAATTAGAAGACTATCGAAAAATGAAGGGATTTCAAATCTATGAATCTTTGGTGAAACTTATTTGCTTACTAAGTTTTTGCACATTACGTATTTCATATTCAATGTTTTTAATCTTTATTTAATCAATTTTCAAATGCAATTTTTTCAAAAAAATCAATGCTTTGTTTGAGAATAAAACGAGCTGCCACAGTCCTTGTAGATATTTAACAAAAAATCATCTATCTTGTCCACATCCCAATGGCTTCTCAAAGAAAAAAATAACAAGTTATTGAGCGTATAAAAATCACTTGTTTTATTCGTAGAAGAGACTTTCTTGTTTTGCACGGTTCAGAAACTATGTCTGATCTCTTTTACATATCACATAGCGCGCGGCGAAGGTTAGCCGGGTTAGAGAGAGGCAGCGGAGAGACAATCGAGAGGCGGGGCAAGATCTAGCGCGGTGAGATCCTTTGAGCGACTTCCGTTCGTTAGCACCGTTTGTCATTTTCTTATGCAAGTACATTTTATACGCACAATATTTATATATTACATATAAATGACCACTACTTGTAAATAGATAGTAATGTTATTTGTAAGTAAGTTATATTTCAGGAATTGGAACGACGAGAGATGGACGACCATCTCCCTGATATACCACGGTCATTTAATCGAAGATCGAGAAGGGTGAGGCCGTCCATATCATTTATCCTTTAAAGGGAGAGTAACCATTGTCAATATATGCGGTTAACTCGTGGGGACTCTCACCACGACGTTACAATGGTGGTAATAATCAAACACATTTAGTAAGTTTTGCATACACGGGTATGCAAAAGTTATTGAATGCGTTCATATGTTCTCTTATTCCTTCTGACTTTACATATCTTGAGAGATTTCCCTACACTCATTGATTCAAATTAGAATACAGGAGAGAAGTGTTTCTTGGTGAGAGTCTGCACCTCATGAGGTGCCCTTTTCCAAGTGGAATTAACATAATGTATTTGACAATGGTTACTCTCCCTTTCAAGCGAGAGTGACCACACTCAATGGTCTCTTCATTGCGCACACTATTTCTCTGTGCTCTAACAACGAGAGAGCGTAGAGTGTTGAAGAGACCGTTGACAAAGGTATCGGCCCCTTTAAAGCGACACCCCAAGCTAATTGGAAACTCTCCGCTCTGGCCACACGCTCTCGCTTTATTTGTCTACGAGAGAGTATTGCCAGTGCGGAGAGTAAAATTACCATTAGCTTGGGTGTGCCTTTAATCCTTTATTAGTCATTTGCATGAACAACAATTTGAATGGAGATGAGGAATTCTTTCAAGGAACACCACGAACAAATTTTACTCTCCACTCTGGCCCCACATTCTCGTAGACAAACACAACGAGAGAGCCTTGTCAGAGCGGAAAGTTAAATTATGGTGTACCTTTAAAAACTGTTCAAATTGTCTGTTCCGAAAGGAAAATCGATATTTCGGACGCGAAAATCGATATTTCTGACGCAAAATGATGGGGGAGTAGTGACAAGATGGAAGTGTCCTGTCAATCCGAATAACTGACGGAGTTTATGTATAGAACATTCACTCAAATAACTCTGACATCAAGGGATATTGGAAGGGACAGAAATGAATTATGGGTTTGCTAACAATAATGGCACACGCCAAGCTAATTTTACTATCCGCTTGGTAATACTCTCTCGTAGATAAAGAAAGCCAGAGAGTGTGACCAGAGCGGTAGAGTTTCAAATAAGCTTGAGGTGTGCTTTTAACCATGTGGGCATGGTAATTGTCCAAATCAACTATAATAGTAGGACAGAAGCTGCTGTTTGGATAGCGAGAAATTGACTGATTATGAGCATCTTCTGGCCCAACCTGTTTTGAAGACATATATGCTCTGGCAACACTCTCTAGATTTCCTTGTCTACCAGAGAGTGTGGTCAGAGTGGAGAGTAACAACTTGTGGAGCGAAAATTGAATTTGTAAAATATGAAGATTTTTCAAATCATTTTATGAGTTACGCACTGCTTATCTATCATTGGTCTTTTACTGCATGATCATTTACCTCTATGCTAGAGCCAGTGAATATTATTTAAATTTTAAAATCATAATTTTTCAGTTTTACCTTTTGAGAATGGTTTTGTTTCGCATGAAATCTCTCAGAAACAACTGAAAAATATCAATGAAATGTTTTGTTTGTCCATTTTTTTAGACAAAAATGGAAGATTCCGAAATGAAGATACTTGAGTAATGTCAAACAATGAAACACGTGCTACCTTGTTCCTAGTTTTTTGATCCTAACAATCATATCTCTCCCTCTCCCTCTTCTATCTCTCCTTCTCTCTCTCCCTCTCCTTCTCCCTCTCCTTCTCCCTCTCCTTCTATCTCTCCCTCTCCTTCTCTCTCCCTCTCCCTTCCCCTCTTCTTCTCCCTCTCCCTCTCCCATCTTCATAATATTCATTCTTCACTTCTTTCAACAGCTTCATTTATCCTCAAGAGACCTAAGAAAGTCTCTCTTTCTTCTAACACCACTCCCTTTTTGTTCTCTATATCATTCTCTATATCATTCTCCCTCTTCCCTCTCTCTCCCTCTCTCTCTCTCTCTCTCTCTCTCTCTCTCTCTCTCTCTCTCTCTCTCCCTCTCTCTCACTCTAAATCGTCTTAAAGTTAACTGACATTTCTTCACTTCTACTTCATATCTTCTTCGTCTTTATCTTTTCCATTCTTTTTTTGTATAATGTTAATGTATTTCAAGTCGCAGCTTTTATAGAAACAAAACTGTTATAAAATCAGATGGGAAGGAGCAAATCTAATAGATTAGGGGACGAGGAAGAAGAAGGATAGGGAAGAACGGATATAGGTTGGGAAGAGGGGAGTGAAGGAGAGGAAGAGGGAGAGGAAAAGGAGAAGATGAGGGGGGAGAGGAAGGTTAGAGGAGGGAAAGATAAGTTCAAAAAGATAAATTATTGGAATTCTCAAATGTTATTTCCATCTGAGAATTCCAATAAATTTGCATTATTAAAAATTGATTTCTATTAATTAGATCATTCTTGTATTTTTTCCAAGTATTCCTTCCCGAATGGGGTACTTCATAATTTGAATTTGTCTCCATGTGAAAAAATCGAGATTTTATGCATTAAAACGCACCCGCATTAAATTTTACTGTCCGCTCTTTACATAGACAAAAGCGGGAGACTATAGCGAGAGAGACGAGCGAGAACAGAGCGGGACAGTAAAATTTAATGCGGAGAGAGACCTAGTTAAAAAATCAGAAGAGGGCGTTAACCATACTATTCCGCTATTCCTCTTCTGACACATCTTGGTTTTCAAAATTATTTAGATGATAAAAATTCTAATTTTGAAAAATGATAGCATGCGAACCCTGTCATATTGTATGTCTAATTGATAATAGTATTTAACCAATTATTTTCTATTAACACTGTCATCAAATTGAAAGATACTTTAAATATTTATTATTATCTTTTGTAATAGGAAGGACTATTTGATCCATCGACATCTCGTGGAGATCCCAATCATTGGAGTGAGGATGATCAACTGATTCATTCACATAGCATGCATAAGGTCTGTAGTTTGCATGTTGCGAAACTTATTCTATCCTGTTTTCATAATCAATATTCCTAATTTTATCTGTCAATGCACGATCTGTCGCAATTTCCAAACCTATATTTTATTTCCATTATTCTAATTAATTTACTTTAATTTAATGCGCTTAAAAAATTTATGAAAATGAATGTTTCATTTATCAAAATTAGTGAGTGATGATGTACTCTGTTCATTTCAATTCGTTGCATCATCTTACGTTCATGTATTCTGTATCTCTATCTTTAATCTAATCTGAGCCGCATTAGAAGTTGAAGAAAATGGCAAACTAAAACTTGCATCTGTCACGTACAACTTTAGTAGTTTGAACAAAAATAAATAAAAATAAATAAACTGTATAAGCTCATGATAATATAATTAGATTACATTTAAGCTGTTGAAATAAGATACATTTCGTAGTTTATAAAAAAACAGTATCTGTAAAATACATATTAACTCCAAAAATTTACACGATAAAGTATTTCCAAAATTTCAACGCATAATTTAGAGTAGAGAAGATTTGGATGATAGCGAAGAAAGGAAAGATGAAGATGAAGAGCAGGAATCGAGAGGCGTAAAAAAGGTATTGTACTATTGTTTGATCGACAACAAACATTAAAAACATGAATCTGTGAAATGAGATGGTTCCATAGATCCTTGTTCCTTGCAATGCTCATATTTAAAGCCTGATCCGACCTCCAAATAGACCAGAGGCCATATCCTTGAAGGTTGGCAAACCATTTGTCGACAAACGTGACGTCATAAACGTAGCGGGAGGATTGTTGGCAAACGACCCCGCCTTCGGTTGTGACGTCACGTTTGCCGGCAAACGGTTTGCCAACGTTCGTGGATACCTATGCAGAGACCGGACCATAACACTCGGTCCGACGCTGGTCCATTTGCTCACAATTCCTTAATTTATGCTTTTCTGTTCGATAAACGCAGATTATTTCAGTACGCTAAACTAATCCTACCTCATGTTGGACTGGTTCTCCTCACGTGTGCCTATACCGTTATTGGTTAGTTTAAATGCACACCCGAGCTAATTTTACACTCCCTAAACGCTCTCTAAACAGAAAAATCGAGAGAGTAGGACCAGAGCGGAGAGTGTCAACGAAACTCGGAGTGTGACTTTAATCACAAAAAAATAATACCTTATTCATTTTGAAATCAAAGAGTTAAATCGTTAAAGCGACACCCCAAGCTAAAGCAACTCTCCGCTCCGGCAACACTCTCTCGCTTTCCTTGTCTACGAGAGAGCATTGCCAATGCGGAGAGTAAAATTAGCTTGGGGTATGCCTTTAAATCATTAACGTATTGCAGGAGCTAGCGTTTTTTATTCGGTAGAACGACCGAACGAGATATCGAGTAAAGAAAAACAAGTATGTTTACTTATTTATTTAAAATGAAGCTACTCTCTCGCTTTCTTTGCCTTAGAAAGTATTAATAATGTGGAGAGAATAGCTTGGTTGTGGCGTTAACATTCAATACCTTCCCCCCCCCATCCCCATCCACCTCTCTTTTAATAATTTTTATTCTCTCACATATTTTTTTTCTTGCACTCGAACATTCTGTACTTGTTGAAACACCTTTGCGGTGTACGATAAATAAATAAATAAATAAATAAATAAATACAAATCTGATTCCAGCTAAATCAAATATATAAGAATGAAGAAAAGTTCGTCGATCAATTGATGTCATTGGCGATCAACGGAACTCCAAGGTATTTCTTCATTTTAAGAAATGAAAGTTAGAAAGAAAGAATTGAGTTGTTGACCTTTCCTAGTTCATGAATCTATGAAAAATTACCATGAAATAGATTTTTGTTCACAATTTCTTAGAGACATACCAGACTAATTTTGCTCTTCAATTTGGTAATGCTCTCTCGCTTGCTTGTCAATGAGAGAGCATTGCCAGTGCGGAGCGTTTCGAATTAGCTGCGCCTTTAAATCAAGTTTCATTTACTTGTTCTATCAAATGTTGTCGCATCTTTTTGATGTATGATAAATTAAATTTAAATGTAAATTTAAATTTAAATTTATTTCAGTAGAGAAGATATCGAGGATATCGCTCGACTACACATGCACAATATGAGCGACACACTCTTCATTGCTTTTGAGAAGTACTTTCTCACCAGTAATGAGGTACTTTTCTCTTCAACTTATGCTATTGAAGATTTGACACACTTTTAAAAAATCACAAGCCAATCTAATTTTGATCTCCCTGCTGGCCACCCTCTCTCGCAGACAATGAAAACAAGAGAGAGTGTTGCCAGAGTTGAGAGTTTTGAATTAGCATAAGGCGTGCCTTTAATTTGACAAAGCCAGTATGATATTGCAATATGCCTGCTTTTTAGGTAAAACGAAATGTAACGCAGGAGATCTGGTCATTCTCCACATCAATATTCTTTGCGGTTACTGTTGTTACAACTATTGGTAAGATCATTACAAAATATTTTTTTAAATTGAATATTGTCATTATGGTAAATGAAAATACATATTATATTATTAATTTAAATTAAATTATAATTTATTCACGATCTCAACTTTTCACTTTATTACGTCAGTAATATTACGAATATCTATTTGATTAAATAAATAAATAATATTAAGGTTATGGAAATCCTGTGCCTGTTACTGATGTAGGACGATTGACATGCATACTCTTCTCACTGTTTGGAATCCCTCTCACCCTAGTTACTATTGCTGATTTAGGTTTGTTGCTTTATCATATCTGTGCAATCCCCTGCGAGATAAGAGCCTCAATCAGGCATTATGTTTAGCTACACCAGAATCCGACATGTTTTGCAATATTGCGAAAAGAAAAAAAAAAGCTTGATAATTTACAATGAATATAGTATCTGTTCTGTTCTATTCGATACTTTGGATAAGAACACAATTAAAGCGACGCCCCAAGCTAATTTTACTCTCCGCATTGGCAACGCTCTCTCGTAGTCAAAGAAAGCGAGAGAGTGTGGCCAGAGCGGAGAGTTTCAAATTAGCTTGGGGTGTGCCTTTAAACAACATTCATAATGTGTATATAATGGATGATCCATGTCCCAGCACACCAATGCGCGAACCTGATAAAGATTAAGTAGCTGATTAAATGGTTAATTTGCAGGTAAATTTCTCTCCGAGCATCTGGTTTGGATGTACGGCAACTGGTTGAAATTGAAACATTGGATGTTCAAACGACATTCGCATAGAAGGGACAGGTATTCCGAGCTAAAATCTAGCTTCATTAAATCTTACTTTGAAAACGATATGATGTCAAGGCGAATCAGCTAATTTGACTCTCCGCTTTGGCTACACTCTCTCGCTTTCTTTGTCTACGAGAGTATTACCATAGCAAAATGGGCTTGGGGTGTGATTTAATTGTTTTGTGCAGAATTGCGATATCAAGGCATACAAAAAGAATAACATACTTGGCTGATGTTAAAAGCAAACCATTACAAACGTGAAAAGCAGAAAAAATAACGATTGCATCTTTCAGAAGGGAACACGTCTGTTCTCACTGCCAGCACGCAGGAATCGATGCCAATATGCAAATTGCTGAGGAACAACGGTAATTATTTTTTTAAATATTATTAAATTACTTAAATTACTTAAGTCACTTAAATGACCTAAATTACATAGATTACTTAAGTGACTTAAGAGACTTAAATGACTTAAATGACTTAAATTACCTAAATGAGTCGATTCAAGGATCCCTGCACTGGTTGTTCTGTTCATTCTGGTTGCCTATACAGCACTTGGAGGTATTCTCATGAGCAAATTGGAACCATGGTCGTTCTTTACCAGTTTCTATTGGAGTTTCATTACGATGACTACGGTAAGAGTCTATGACTAGTTTTACTCTATGACAAGTTCAGTGAACATACCCAAGTTAAAAATTTTAAACTTGCAGCAATAGTTTTTTTAGTTTCAATTATACTTTCTGTTTCCCTATGGTATTGTTTTATCACAGCGGAAACTGAGGCACACCACAAGCTAATTTTACACTATTCCATCGTAGATCCAGAAAAAAACTTGGGATGTAAATTTAATGTTTTAGTTAGGAAAATGGGAAATGATAGAAATATATTCTTTATCACTATATCAAATATAATATAAAAATCATAATAACAGGTCGGATTCGGAGATTTAATGCCTCGACGAGATGAGTACATGTATATTATTCTTCTCTACATTATTCTAGGTTCGGTTCAGTCTTATAAATCTTTTTTTAAATTTATTTAACCAAAATACATAGGTGATTTTGATTAAGAAAATATTGTGTTAGAACAGAAATAAATCCTAATAAACATCAAAATTTACTCATAGAATCGGAAATTAATGAATCTAAAGCGTTATCGAAATATGTCTTTTTCATCTATACCTTTTCTACCATTATACTTCTCAGTACTGCTCACATTTTTGGTGCAAAAAGAATTGATAAATGAAATAATAATCCAACCCAATTCATGCCCTATTATCATACCCTCTTTCAACATCAATCCCTGTAGAGTTTTCTGTGATTTATTTATTATTGCATCTACACACATGTTTTGTTTCATGTTGAGCATGTCGATAAGTATATATAAAGTAGTTATTATTAGCGGCGAGATTGTTTCTACCATTAGGATATGACTAAAAATACTGATTTCTTGTCATTACAGGACTCGCCATCACAACCATGTGTATCGATCTCGTGGGTGTTCAATACATTCGAAAGATTCACTACTTTGGCCGAAAGATACAAGATGCGAGATCAGCCTTGGCTGTAGTCGGAGGAAAGGTTAGTAGTTATTCATTCCACCGATTAAAATAATTGTTAAATAAGTAATAATAAAATATTATATAAAATAGTCGTTACTGTCACAGTGTTCTGTTGTAAGCCAATTTTTTAAAGCCAGATAAATGCGAGAGCATTAATTTTGGGAGAGTTTCTATGCTGAGCGTTTGCTCTGGCTCTCAAAGTGAAGAGAAGACTGTATTTTAGTTGTTCGGGGAATGTTAGTTATTGATTATGACGATAAAAAATACAAAACACTTTTCAGAGGAGATAGAGTTTAATGGAAATTATAGATGTTCTTGTCGGATTTTTGCATGCTTTCAAATTTTTTCACAACTGTAAATTACTAATTGTAAATACAACACAGGTCGTTCTGGTATCTGAGCTGTATGCAAATCTCATGCAGAAGCGAGCCAAAGGTGGCAGTAAAGTAAGAACTTAAATTATAATTTATAAAATATGAATAATCAATGTTCAGGACGCCTTCATAATCGACAATTTATATATCTCTAAACACATAATACCATTTATTCCTTCCGACATACGATGGATAAGGTTCATATCTATTCATTTATCCATATGCAAATCAAAAATCTGCAACCATTCATATCTGATCCTTATATGAATTCATATCTGAATAGATCCTAGTCATACCTTGGCCAGCTACTTGAAACATAATTGATACAGGTTGGCAAATAATTGAGACAATGAGGAAGTTTGTACGTTTGGATAGAGCTATTCCCGGATTCGCAAAGGTCGTTGGTTCGACTCCCTCCATGTGTCAATCTTTTGCCAATATCAATTTTTCATTTTGCGCATATGCAAATAAAAAACTGTAACCTTCTAACTTGACAAACCATTTTTTTCTATTATAACAAGCGTTGGCGGAGACATTTAAAAAATCTTCCGTAAGGCAAGTGACGTCACATTTGTATAGTGGCTTTTGAGACTTATTAAAAGATCCCGATGATCTTCTGAACCTGGGCTACTTCGTTTCTGTATTAAAGGGAGCGTTACCTCACTCAACGGTCTCTTCATTGCGCACACTATTTTTCTGTTCTCTAACAACGAGAGAGAGAGAGAGCAATGCGCGTCAAAGAGACCATTGAGAGAGGTTACGCTTCCTTTAATGTTGGGTTCTTTTTTTAATAGTCGCCATGCATCTCAGTTATGATGCATAAAGGCACACCCCAAGCTAATTTTACTCTCCGAATTGGCAATACTCTCTAGTAAACAAAGAAAGTGAGAGAGTGTGGCCAGAGCGGAGAGTTTGAAATTAGCTTGGGGTCTCGCTTTAAGAAAGCTAGTGATGTCTTGGCATTAAAAGCTTACCCAAGCCACTTATTTTTCATTAATCTTTGATCTTCAGATACATCGATCAGGCGCAGGAACAAATGAACGGAGGTCCATCACGATCCACATCGATTTCCTCTTTGGACCGACATTCTTGTCGATTCTGCCATTCTCGATTCAGTTTTTCTCATCATCAATAAGAAGTCTTATTGAAGTGACACCTCAAGCTGATTTGAAACTCTCCGCCCTGGCCATACTCTCTCGCTTTCTTTGTCTGCGAGAGAGAGTCTTGTCAAAGCGTAGAGTAAAATTAGTTTGGGTGTGCATTTAATAATAATTACAATTCAATATATTCCGGACCTACGAAACTATTCCTTATCATAATCATAATATCTCGTTGGTTTGCTTGTATTCGCTCATCTTATTTATAGTTTCTCATTAAATTCCATTTACCAAACTACGAGTAAATTCGACCACCTTTCATCTTTCTTTCTCTATAATACTTTCCATTTTTTTTTCTATGATCAAAGTGAATCACAGTCGTTAGTTCCCATTAAACTTCTAAAAATCTCCCTCAATAGAGAAAAAAATGTATATTCAAATTACATTTTTGTTTAATATTCGTTATAAGTGATAAAGATGTGATTCTCACCCGTGTAAATTCCAATCAATAACTTGTAATGATGATTGATGAAATGAAATTAATGCACTACTTGATAAGGTAGGTCAGAAGTAGACACATTAGGCCATCCGGAATGAATTTGGCCTTGAATTAGCACTGACCATGCAATGATCACATGCAGGACTTCGTGTGCCTTGAATAACGTTCTTTTCCTTGATGCGGTGTTAAAATCTTGTAAAACTAGATGGAAAAGTGAAAAGTAGTGTTAATTTTGTGATTGTAAAAGTAGTTGGAAAAGTAGCAATCCAACACTATCGTAAAGGAAAAGTATTGTAAAAGTTTGTCAATTACGAAGATGTGCTACTTTTCCACCTACTTTTACAAGCACAAAATTAACACTACTTTTCACTTTTCCATCTACTTTTACAAGATTTTAACACCACATTACTTTCACTTGGTAACAATGACAACTTCGAAAACTTTTTGGATGAATATCATTATATAATTAGATCCTAAGAACTTTTTTTTTTAAATTTGCATATGCCATTCTTTCCTATTGTTTGAAATTCAGGTAATCTAAGTACGCAGATTTCGAAAATCACAGGAACACTTTGAGAATGCGAACTCCGCCCATTACGACACAGTCCGAGACCGTTCACAATTGTTTGAAAGATACTTCAGGCTAACATACTCCACAAATAGTGTAATATCCTTCTTGTTTAGTTTCTATCACGTCTTTTGAAATGATATTCATTTTTTTAATATGAATTTAAGATGTCGTCGTTTTCGTGAGCAAACTGTGTAGCAGGAAAGTCATACGTAAATTATTTTATGCTAATTCAGCATGTTGCTCGGTAGAAACATGAATGAATCATGCTAAGATGGTACAGGTGAATGCTCGAAATTTTAAAAATTGAAAAGTTGGAGAAAAGGGTTCGAACCCGCGACGTACCGCTAGTCAGCACTTTTACCATTGTGCTAAGCGATTGATGAATGGAAATCAATCGCTTAGCGCAATGGTAAGCGCAATGGTCCGATATATTATGCATTTGCATGGATATTCCAGGGCCTCCATCTTTAAAATACATTCGCTAGCATTAATTTTTAGCTCAAGTATATTTTAACGCCTTCGCGTAGCTCTTTCATCATAAGGAGTTTTATTTACAACGTCTCATGCCGTGCCCAACCAAATTTCATAAAAGAAACAGTCACTGCTGCAGGTGCTGCAAATGCTGTAGCAGCAGCATGAGCTGTCACGGCACTAGGTCGGATGAGAACTGATGAATGAGAACCGACTGGATGAGAACTATTTGCCTATGATCGACAAGCGCTAATGAATAGACAAAGTGCAGATGTATATCATCCAGTCGGTTCTCATTCCTCGGTTTTCATCCGACCTAGTACCGCTGGAACCAAATATAAATGATGTAGATCAATCCATACTGACATCATATCCGTATCTATTCTCACTGTTGTTTCTCAATTCACCCCATACATATATATCTATTTCCTCTCTACGTGATAACATCTGCGCTTCGAAACGGACCTGAAATTGGCTTGGGGCCCATCAAATCACCTGTTTGGAGTGGTGGGAAGGTTGGAAAGTTACAACTCAAACACTTTCATATCTTATACTCCATTTGGTGACTTTGTGTAAAATAGATACAAGTATTTCATCAGACCGATTTATATATGTATAGGGGTAGATTTTTAGATGTCCCGAAAGATTGAATGGCGCAAGTTTTCCAACTTGAATCTATTTCAATATAAAACAGTGATATTGAAATAGATTCAAGCTACCACTCCATCTTAAATGCCATTTTCCGTCTGGTATTGTTCATAAATTTATTATATATGTAACCTTCATACCAGAATAATCTAACAATACACTCTAAACTCAAATGACAATCTGATATTTCTGGTTTTGGCTGCAGCAATATCCAAACAGTAACTTTTCGCAAAAAGGAAATGAAATATTTTTTTTTAATTTTTAAAGTGATCATTTGCGCGTTTCAGGAAGCCATTTATTTTGCTAAAATCTATCCTCACTTCCGCATTCTCTCATATTATAAGCGAAATATGTCATTGTTAAACATGCAAATGTACTCATAATATTAGATATTAATGAATCTAAAGTAGTTGTTACGTTAGTAGAGGCGAGATTCACTGTTTCGGATGTAGTATTAATCCAGCTAGAGCATCCTACAAAAAATTATAATATAAAACCGAGAGCCGCAACGTCCGAACGCTTTCTTCCTTTTCTTATCACGGAGCTTCTGTAAGAATGAAAGAAGCCAACCGACAGTCTAAAAACTTACCACTTTGGATTTGGACATGGATTTGGACCGATTTGAACCCCGATTAAAATTTTATCTCACCGACCGACTTTAAATAGTCCCCTTATCTGTTCTATTATACGTTCTTTCTCATTCATAAGCAATTTTTTCCTTAAATGTTTGGAATGTAGGAATAATACATATTTTCCTAGGCACTATGATTGGGGGAGCAGTACATTGATTTATAGACCGTATACCTATATAAGAATAGGATTCTCTACATTATTCACCATGACATATCATTTCCTCTCTCATTCCTCACATTTTCTGCCTTTTTTGTTACTGTAGTTTCTTTTTGAGCCAATCCAACATTGAAACTCTATGGTCTGTACACTGTTTTGATATTATAGTTTACCTGCTAGAACTTTTATTACAATACGCCGCCGCATTTTTCTATAATATCATATCAAGATATCGTATCGGTTCAATCGTTGCATTATATTAATTACTATCTCCTCCTCTCTCAATTATTTCATTATTTGATCACTATCTTAAACTCACGCGCCGAGCTAATTTGAAAATCTCCGCTCTGGCAGCACTCTCTCGTAGACACGGAAAGCGAGAGAGCATTGCCAGAGCTAAGATTTCCATATTAGCTCGAAGTGTGTCAGCTTACCATCAATCAATTCAGGGTACATCTCATCAGCAACAATGACCAATTGTATCATTGCTCTCATCCTCTCCACCATCCTCCTATCCTCTTCCATCTCTGCTATTCCTACACTCTATCACAAGAACGACGTCAACTGCATCGAATCGAATATGCCGTGTCGCTTCAATATGATGAAGATTGGTTAGTTAATCAATTATTGATCTATTTTTTTAATTAGAGTTAGGCTCGGATATCAATGATTTGAATAAACTTTTGACTCAGAAAATATGTAATTTTGCTCATCAGAAATGTGCATCCTTAGATATTATTTTTGCATCAGTTCTATACGAAAACAATTGCCCTGAATCTTGAGAAAAGCTTAACGGCACACTCTAGTTAATTTGAAACTCTGCTCTCTGGCAATGCTCTCCCGCAATATTCATCTAACAGTAAGAGAGAGTGTGGCCAGAGCGGAGAGTGTGAGTCAATGAAGTGTGTGGTACGGATTTGAAATTATTGATTACACCATGTTTTCGCTAGAAGAGAGTATGAAATTGGATGTCGAACAATTACTTATATCTACTACAACACCTATTTTGAACGTATTCAATTGTTTCCTGTTGTGCGAACGAAACGGAACTGCATGCGACAGTGTCATACCAAAACCCTCGAACACTCATTTCGTTTCATACATAACGCATTTATCAAGAGTTCGTTTGGTCGAGGGCTCTGGGGTACATTGTGCTCCAATTCTTGCTCTTGGCTTCGCTCATTGTTTTAGAAAACTGTCTTCCGAAAGAGTGTCGCTCCAAGTTATGGGAACATAGTACCTCGAACATACCTAATAAAAATGAGTACGGCTAAATATTCCCACTTCAAATATATTGAATATTGGCAAATCCAAATATGTACAATTCATTTTCATAATTTCAGACAAACGAATGCCATCTGCCCCAGAGAAGAAAGGCTATGATTATATTCGATTTGGAAAGCGCAGCCACTCGTCCCTTCCCGTCTCATATAGCTTCATGCACAAGCCTTTCTTGTATTGATCGATCCCGCATAGACTTATACTTTTAATCCCTCGGTTTTATTTGAATATTGTTCTTAATTTATATGTATCTTCATTAATGGGCCTATACAAGAGTGAGAAACGCTTTTTGACAGAAATTTTGTCATTTTGACAAACATGACAATGACAAACACATGGTGACAGTAATATTCGTTGTCATTATCGTTGAATTGGATCTGAATAAATGTTCTCATTGTTTACAGAAATAATTATATTATTTTATATTGGCTTATCGTAGGAACAATCAAAAAACAAGAGAACGAATAACTTATACACACAATATGAAACCTATTTGAACACGTTAAAGTGGCAGCCCAAGCTAATTTGAAACTCTCTCCTCTCTGACCACACTCTCTCGCTTTGTTTGTCTACGAGAGTGCGTTACCAGAGCGGAGGGTGAAATTAGCTTGTTGTATGCCTTTAAACTGATAGCGATCTTCTTCGATTATTTCTTGTACGACGGAAGTGCCTTTCCTTCAATCGTTTCATGGTAAAATGAACAATAATTTCTATAAGGAACACGCCAAATATAATGCCATAGGCGACAGCGAACACTTCCACCAATATCTGGACTCGAGACATGGTAATCTGGGGTCGGGTAAACGCGGATTGAACCGACGCTTCGGCGTACTGATTGCGGCCAGTGTTACGACGAAACCAGAAGGATGAAAACTGTAACATATATTTATTTATTTATTTTATATAATGAGCAGGAGTGAGAGGCATTAGTCTATATTGATTTCCGTCGCGTAAGGCGATTAAATGCACATCACTTATTTGAAACCCGCTTTGTCAGTTCTGGCCACACTCTCCCGCTTTCTTTGTCTGCGAGAGAGTACAGCCAATGCGGAGAGTAACTTTGGTTTAGGATGTGCCTTTAGTGAGGGTTCTATTGAAGATTATTTTCTACTTTAATTTATGATTTATATCTGCATATTTGCTTACAAAATTGGAAGGGATAAATGGAATATAACATACATTTTCATAACCAAATAGTCCCGACACTAGATAGTTGATCTTCCTTGTTATTTTTCGCAATCTTCTCGAGTACATGTGCACCTGATGAAACATGATATAATACTTATCGATTTATTCATAACATAGTTAGATTAATAGATTATATTTGTTTGATTATTTATTTACTATATTAGAATATAGTTGAAAACAAAGGATCAATCACTTATTCACATCATCGAGTAAAGATTGTATATTCAAAAACATTAATATTTAACAATAACGACCCGAGCTAATCCGTAAATCTCCGCTCAGACTACGCTCTCTCTCGCTATGTATATTTGTCTACGATAGAGCGTTGCCACAGTGGAGAGTTCAATTGACTTGGGTGTGCCACAGTATTCTGGTCCAAGCCATTTTTCTTCCAAAGTAAGACAAAGGAGAGACCATTGTATTCGAGAGAGTATGTATGTTGAGCGGTCGTTCTTGCTTTGAAAGTCATGAGAACGCTGCGCCTAGTACACTCACTCTCGCTCACTTTACTATACTTCATTGAATTTTTGGAAAATTTCGTAAATTGAAAACGTGCAAATCTTACTTTTGGACTTTCCGATCCGAGTTCAAGAAAGTGTATACTCGACTCTGGTGGAATAGAGGAGTAATCAATGTTGCTCACTCTAAACAATTGTTTATATATTTATATTTATTTATTATTAAATTTATTATTTATTCTTTATTTGTTTATGTTCTTTTAGTAATTAATAGTGACTTACGGTTCTAAATCACACCAAATATTCAGTATACTTCGACTGAACTGGAAGGCCAATTTGAAATTGAAGTCGAGAAACGCAGCGTTGGGATTCGAACAAAGCTGAAGCAATGAGTGAATTGACACTAGATGGGATGAGAACTAACTGGATGAGAACTATTTGCATGAGAGAGACAAAATCAAATGAATAGATAAAGTTATGCAACTAGTTATCGTCCACCTAGAGCCATTGAATTATTTTATGATTGAACTGACCATATCAACAATGGATTGAACGTCTTCTACTCCTTTGAATACTGATTCTGGTGGGTCTAGTCTGCCGAAGAAATCCATAACCTTTAAGTGAGCCAATTAAATACGTGATCTTAACCGTTCTGTCACGGGAGTCATGGAGAATATCGTTACATTTTCCTTACTTACACTTCTACGTAAATTTTAAAGTGCGCTGGGTCCCAAGTCGACAATAGAGACCATCGGAAGGGCTACGGTAAAAGGTTGCTGCAGGTTACGGCAGCTAATCATTATTGATTGATGGTTACGGTAGTTTCCTACCCTACCCATGTTGGCAATCAAGGTTTTCCACTTGGGACACAAAACACTACAAAATTTATGTGGAAGTATATGTAAGACAAATCTAACAACGCATGCGTTTACTATTATCAGCATGTGATTCAAAACTAACTTCTTCTGTTTTGAATTCATCTTTACTCTCAAGAATCATAGTTCCTTCTCCTCGGTGAAGTTGATTGACCAACGTTTTCAACGTTCTGAAAAAGTTCATATTTGTACATTAATAAGTAAACTCTCATTTCCCTTGATCATCAGCGGAGTTGATTTAACACTATAAAAGCTGATCGGAAGCTGATCCCAACTTGAAGTGTTTTTAATCAATCATTCATATAATATTACATGTGAATCAAATCTAAGGTATACCAACTAGGCCAATGTGCTAGACTAACAAGACTCAAATCAAATCAAATCAAAGCATTTATTTTCCTGTATAAGAGGCCGTTTGTGTAAGAGTCAGACAAATATGGGGGAGGGTTGCCACAGGCCAAATATTTTAATACCCTCAAAACTTGTGTATAGGGGTTATCGACCTCGCTGATGAAGATGTGCATAGTCATTTTGGCTCCAGTGGTCCCGCAACGCCTGGGCGGGATAACGGTAACATCACGTTTTCAAGTCGTTCTCGGTCCATGGTTGAGCTAGAGGTATGAAAATTGGGCTCCTGGGACAGAATTCGATGGCCATGATGGCTGTCTACTTCATTAGTTTTGAAAATTTCCCAAAAGGTCGATAACTGGAAATTTTGATCGAGGCGGTTGTGCAACTAGCGAGTATGACAGTTCGAACAGGCGTCTTTCGAACAGCTTTCATTGGCTCGATATAGTGATCTGCGTCAGCATCAGGAGTTGTTTACGTCTCAATGCCGCGCGCTCCCTCGCCACTCTCTCATTTCCACACGCTCTCTCGCCACTTTCGAGAGTGCGAGATAGCGTGCGGAATTGAGAGAGTCCTCTTGCAAGGTGCACATCATTATATCGAGCCAATGAAACCTTTCTCGACGGAGATAAGGGCTCAAAATATATCGTTTGAATCCTCTCGCCACGCCGGTTCGAACTGTCATACTCGCTAGTTGCACAACCGCCTCGATCAAAATTTCCAGTTATCGACCTTTTGGGAAATTTTCAAAACTAATGAAGTAGACAGCCATCATCGCCATCGAATTCTGTCCCAGGAGCCCAATTTTCATACCTCTAGCTCTACCATGGACCGATAACGGCTTGAAAACGTGATTATACAGTAATCACGCCCAGGCGTTGCGGGACCACTAGAGCCAAAATGACTATGCACATCTTCATCAGCGAGGTCGATAACCCCTGTACACAAGTTTTGAGGGCATTAAAATTTTTGGCCTGTGCCAACCCTTGTTCGACTCTTACGCAAACGGCCTCATAACACAGTATTCTGGTCCAAGCCATTTTTCTTCCAAAGCAAGACGAAGGAGAGACCATTGTATTCGAGAGAGTTTGTATGTTGAGCGGTCGTTCTTGCTTTGAAAGTCATGAGAACGCTGTGATAAGAAAGAAAGGGATGGTATGGGATTCTTCTTATCACGTTAAGACTAATAAGATTTAATTCCATAGTGAATGATACAGACAGCAAGACATACAGACAAACATAGAGATAACGTTGGTAAGTGGATGCATGATTATATAGATAGAAAGATCTGCTCACTTTGGTTTCGTAGGTTCTTTATAGACTGCTCTGTCCGTGAATATAGCAGAATATATGTTAGCTGCTAAGAGAACGCTCACACCGGAATAGACACGAGTTAGGAACATTGTCCATGTCCTACTTCCCTTTCTAAATATTCAGATATTATCAAAAAAATTTTTAAAAACATTATATTATTAAATAATATATGATTATTATATACGATAATATACAAAAATAATATATAAAAATATTTAAATTATAAAATAATTACGAATTTAATACGTACGGTCTTCCAGTTCGAGTATGTGCCAGTCCCATAACAATCATAATCAGTACTAATAATACTAATGTCCATTCTGGTGTTCCTAGCAAGAAATGTTGCATTCTCTTCCATACCGACGATGAAGTTCGTCGTGTTACTTCGAAGATCTCGTACTGAAACAATTTTAGTAATGTTTACTAAACTAGTATTCTTTAGTTAGTAAAGCTACAAAACGTAAAATGCAAGGGACCGGTCTCAATTCGTCCTGACCTTATGAGATGGCTACATTTCATGAAGTACCTAACCTTTTGGTCTTAAGCATATTCGAAAAAATATTCGAAATCAGCACCGAAATTTGCTATCAGTGATGCTATTGACATCTTATAAGGCAAGAACGTGTCTTGTAAATTATCACTGAATATTTGGATATGCCAAACTTGTGATCATTGAGCTTGTTTTTGTCATAAGCCCTCGTAATAATTCATGCCCCTTTGAAGTCTCTCAAAGATGTTTTGAAAGACAAGTGGCGTGCTATCGATTTACCTTCTGTTTGCCTTCACTGGGAAAGGACTTACCCCAACTTACAACGTCCTATACACCCTCTCACGTAGATTATGATATTTTAATAATAATATTATTATATAAATAATCTTTATTTGGTATTAGTGGAAAACAATGGTTCAAAATGGAGTGGATACGGGATCACACGTTTTAAAGGCATACCCCAACCTAATTTTACTCTCCGCATTGGCAATACTCTCTCGTAGACAAAGAAAGCGAGAGAGTATGGCCAGAGCGGAGAGTTTCAAATTATCTTGGGGTCTGCCTTTAAAGGCACACCCGAGCTCATTTTAAACTCTCTGGCAACGCCCTCTCGCAGATAAAGAAAGCGAGAGAGTGCGACCAGAGCGGAGAGTTTCTGATTAGCTCAGGGTGTCTTTTAAGCATTTTAACAATTCGAATTTAAAAAAAAAATTAAAACCTTTCGATAATCGAACGGTAAAGTACATTGGAACGCTGCCAATCGTCCCTCTGTGCATTGATAGTCACCACACGCAACATCCAATTCATCATCTTCTATCATATCCAATAATCCTCCGAATCGACCGGTTACAGGATCACGACCATAACTTCCAAACGTTCCTTAAAGTTCTAGTCAATTCCAAGGAAAAGTCTTCAACCAAATGTTTCAATACCACAAAAACAGTGAAATAGTTTTTATAGCGAGAATTCTTGTAGCACTTGGTTTTGAACAATGCCGATAAATTTTTCACGTTAATATATGATTTTGCACGTCAACTTTCAAATAGTATATATTCTCATCTAAACAAACCATCAAAACTATCACCTTTCTCTATGGTGACTTCAATTTGCATCTTGGCCTCCCTCGCGACTTCCGCCCATAGATCGTAATAGATCCCTCGGGGTTGTCCGTGTTCCGAATAATAGTACGGATACTCGCCGAAGGCAAATCCTATTCTCAAAGTGTCATTGACCATCGTGTAGACATTCGATCAATCTAAATCGTCCAAATTTTAGTCGCCCAAATTTATTTTGACATATTTTACAGAAACAAATCACATCTTAGTTAAATATTCGAAGAATTTTATCAATTTTTTAAACAAAATGTGAAATTTATGGCAAGAACAATGAGAATGAAATATTAGGTAGATGGGAAAGTATGCGTTAGTTTTTATTTATGTGTGTGCAAAGATCAATCTACATAGAGCACCAGTTGCTTGAATCGGGTTGCTTAACTGATGTGAGCAACGAGGAAGTAAAAATGAGTAACAGCCACTTTCATATCAGCCTAACAGCATAATCAATAGACTGACAAAAACCAAATTAAAGATAAGCAATTTTTATCACATAAAGGTGAATATGATAATTTATTCTTTATAAAGAGACTTCACACAAAGAATTAAGCTTCGTCCACGGCGTATATTGCGCGCAAAAAGTGTTTTAACAGGCCTTACGCTCCGTGAATAAGGCTTTTTCTCCGTGTGCTTGTACCTTATTGTGCACAGCGCTGATATGAAGGAAGTGTGAGTGGGCGCAACTTCCACGGAATATCTAATATGTAAGATGAGAAGAAATAGAGGACTCACTGAGTGTAACAATATGAATAAATAAATATATTTGTTCCGAGAGCACAAAAGAAATAGAAACTAAAGATGTTTCATCTCGACGACAACGAGGAATCTCATGAGGATCTTTCATTGTATTTGTTGTATGTTTTCCAAGCAAAAAAAAGATGTAAATATAGCACTATCGAATATGATGTCATATCTCAATCGCATGATTTTTTCATTATTTCTTTTGAAAAACACTGTTCTGTTACTTTATCAATAAGACGAGTGGAAACTTTTGATGCTATAGGGTCAGCCAAAATTACCCGGACTGTTGTCTTCATATGCTTCTCCCTTTGAGAAAGGGGCATGAGTGATATGATTCATGGCAAAGCGAACATGGGCAGTAATAATGTACTAGCGAATCTCGTAGTGGTCTCTTCTAGCTCTGACACAGTCCTTGAGTCTCTTCTCATATGCGGCAGGTAGATGTCATCGAGTTTGTCCCATGCGTTGAGAAGGCGAGCTTTGAGGGGGTCGATGGTGTGATCGTAGAGGACGTCTTGGCCTACAACACCTCCGTACACTGCAGTCGTGGAATCCGGAAGCCATTCAATGTGATGGATTTAGTCGAGTTTGTCCATAAAAGACTTGATAAACTTTGACTTGTGATTGGAGGCAGCAGAATAAGTAAAGGTTTAGTGATTCTGACCGTAGCGGGCATGGGCTCGGAGTTGAATCGTGTATTATCTACTCTTTCCCTCATCTAGCTTTACTCCTGATTTGTACGTCCCATGTCCAATCAATTATTACGACCCTAATACGACCTTATGGACCATCCCCTGCATATCACCCCTTCTCACACATCTGACATTATCGATTACCCCTCTTTTAACGAGTAATTTAACTATGTATTCTTTCACTCCGAACTTCTTAATATGTCTTACAATTAAGATTGATTGATTTGACTCAAGACAGTGCACTATCTATTCCATGATAATAATAATATCTTTATTATGCTGGTACATAATGAACAATACATAGGACACAAACAAGAAAAATGGTTGGATACATAATTTACTATGCCACAACGGGGTAACATAAGTATAGTAGTGGAAATCGAAAAAGTTAAGTTAAGAAGAAGAGCTACATATAATTGATCTAATAGAATTACTAAACGATTTTGGATTAGGACATATAATCGAGCTATTGGGAAGAGAGTTCCAAACGTTTACAATACGGTTTGAAAAGAAATGAGAGAAACGAGTGGATCTACAAGGGTGTTTACGAAGAATATAGTTGTGTCTACGGGACATTCTAGAGGGTGAAGGTAAAAGAAAGATGGGATTGTCTACTAGGGTTGCCGTTGCGTAAGCGTTATCGTATTTACCGGGCCCTCTTCCCATCTCTTGCCACTCTCTCGTCATTTCCCGCAATAGAGAAGAGACTGCCGAGATAGCGTAATTCCCGCTAAATTAGCGGGAATTACGCTATCTCTCGCCCCCTTCCCCTCTCCATACTCTCTGTTCACACCAGCCGCCTCGCCCTATTTGAGGCACGTTTGAAGAGATATCTAATTCCCCTCACATCTGAGAGCTTTGCAGTCAACAGCAAAGTTGTAGCTCTCATCGATCCGGTTCTGATTATTTTTTGGCTGAGACGATACGATCAAAACAAACAAAATGACAATCGTTCAACTTTTTCACAAGAAAATCGAAACGATAAGCGTTCACAATATGTTTTGGTATGGACAGTTGAATTTCACTCAATGATCAGAGGAATCAGATTTGCATTTGAATATTGATCATCCGTGTTATTCCCTCTATTTCCTATTTCAACGATTCGTTATCTCAAGAGGGACATTGTTCACGTTGTTCTCTCACTATCATGTCTCTACTCTCATTGCTTGTTGCGAGATTCTTTATATCATATAAATTACACTTCGCATACCGTAAGTGATCATCGGATACGATATCCGAGACTGTTCCTGTAGATGAATCAGCAGCAACCGAGTGCTCATCACCTAAATCGAGATGACCAAGTTATATTTTCAATGGAAATTGATTTCTCACAATGAGGTTTTTGTTTTGATTATTTTAAATTTTTAAACCAAGAAAAAAATCAAAAACTATTTTTATTGAATTTAAACGGAAAAAAAAAGAAACATTTGTGACAAATTGTGAAAACATTTGTCAAAACTTAACAGCATTTCCTTTTTTGCCATTTTTCACGGTCTTAATGTTGTATTATCTGTTTTTTTATTGGGTATCTGTTTGCCCTAATGGATAAGAAAAAAATGGAAAATGTAACAGCTGGCGCTGCAGAGAAAAATTGATGTAATGTGGCATACTGTTGCATCTTTCTGTAAATGTACTAGCATTTTTATTTCTTCACATTATTATTATTTCTTCACTATCATTACATGACTCCATACAGTGAATTTACATAGGTGACATTAATCAAAAACTTCAAAAGTGGTACACCGTAGGATTTTCTCCACAATACAGAGATTTACTCCACAAAAGTGTTTTTTATCACTGTTCGAATAAAATAATTACTTTACATCGCTAATTATTCTTTTAAACAAAGCAGTATTATTTAATTTTTTTCGAGCTACATATATTTCGAAATCCGAAAAAAAAATCTGGTCGATATATAAAGTTTAAGTCAAGTTATGAGCTTTTTCCCTGTTGTTGCTGTTAAGGAAATGCTGTTAAGTTTTGACAAATGTTTTCACATTTTGTCACAAATGTTTCATTTTTTTCCGTTTAAATTCTATAAAAATAGTTTTTGATTTTTTTCTTGGTTTAAAAATTAAAATAATCAAAACAAAATCCTCATTGTGAGAAATCAATTTCCATTGAAAATATAACTTGGTCATCTCGATTTAGGTGATGAGCACTCGGTTGCTGCTGATTCATCTACAGGAACAGTCTCGGATATCGTATCCGATGATCACTTACGGTATGCGAAGTGTAATTTATATGATATAAAGAATCTCGCAACAAGCAATGAGAGTAGAGACATGATAGTGAGAGAACAACGTGAACAATGTCCCTCTTGAGATAACGAATCGTTGAAATAGGAAATAGAGGGAATAACACGGATGATCAATATTCAAATGCAAATCTGATTCCTCTGATCATTGAGTGAAATTCAACTGTCCATACCAAAACATATTGTGAACGCTTATCGTTTCGATTTTCCTGTGAAAAAGTTGAACGATTGTCATTTTGTTTGTTTTGATCGTATCGTCTTAGCCAAAAAAATAATCAGAACCGGATCGTTGTGAGCTACAACTATGCTGTTGACTGCAAAGCTCTCAGATGTGAGGGGAATTAGATATCTCTTCAAACGTGCCTCAAATAGGGCGAGGCGGGTGGTGTGAACAGAGAGTAAGGAGAGGGGAAGGGGGAGGGGCGAGAGATAGCGTAATTCCCGCTAGTTTGCGGCAATTACGCTATCTTTGGCAGTGGTGTGTCTAATCACGAAGTTAGGAAGGGAGAGAGTGTCTCTCACGGGCGATTGATAGAGAGAAGGGAAGGGGCGGGGATAGATAGCGTAGTCTTCGCTACCGTTCCTGCAACCCTATTGTCTACACTAACTAGTCCATGCACTACTTTATAAGTGAAACTCAAGTTTATAAGGGTGCGTCTTTGCTCAAGGAGATCTAGGTTCAGGTGTGATAATCGATTCGAATAAGAGGTAGGAGTGAGACCGCATTTGGCATATATACTATTAGGGTGTTCTGAAAGTCTTTGCACTTTTTTCACCATTCATATTTTTTTCAAATAACAAACAAAGCAACTGCATTCAAATTGTGATAAAGTGCACATGTTTAACCATAACTGTCCTCCATCTCGTAGGCAACTGCTGAACACCATACTGCCAGAACGCGAATCAAATCAAAGGCCGATCTCCCATTTCACATCGGTTGGATTACGAAAGGTTTTTCCTATGAAGCAGTCCCAGAGAGATCGAAAAGCATGGCAATCGCAAGGGTACTAGTCGGTGGAATACGTCGGATGGGGAAGTCAGTCGATATCTAAATTCTCCAGTTTTTTCTGCGTCTTGTTAGTGTAATGTGTCCTTGCGTTACACATTAAAAGTCACACAAAGTGTCTGAGAAGGACTCGGCCCTCCATCTCCTCCAGTTGCTCGCAGAAGACATCGATGTTAACAGTCTGCCCTTCAGGTAAAATTCGAGATGCACCCCACAAAGAGAGCAGTAGAAGAAAAAGAGCAACTCATTTCTCCCATACGGATTGCGTCTCGGGACGGTTTTACCATCCTTCCAAGCATGCAGCCATTTAATCATTATATCGGGGTTGTCGTACGACACCCACTTATCATCTTCGCAGGCAGTATACATCACCCAATCAGTGAATCGAGAACGGCCGAGATTTGAAGTGAAGATGTCTACTCGGTTTCTGGGGAGCAGAGCGGTGATGAGATGGGGAAACACTTAAGGTGCCCTGGGGCGAAGAGAAGACCGAATGGGGATGCGATGGCTGGTGGATCTTAGAGTACCAGTTGCCTGCTACATGTATCTCTAACACTGCTTCGGCAGATAGGATTTTTCGAGGAGAAAATACGGTAGATGTATGAACATCTAGCTTTGGCTCTAGAGACTATGGATTGAATGTGAGATGAAAATCACAGAGTATTACTGTAGGTAATGCCACGATCAGTGAATTGCTTCACTACAGGAAGGGGAGTGTTATTGATCAAGAAATCGATATCTGGATGACTATTTCCAATGCGCATAATAACTCTTTTGGAAAGTGAGATAGATAAACCCCATTGAGACGACCATTGTTGCAATGCCGAAAGAACTGTTTGGAGGGCGGATGTATCAGATATAGAGTAAAGTTTGACGTCATCTGCATAGATAACATAGTGTACTGTAGATGGGAGTACATGTGGTAGATCACTAATGTACATGCAGAAAAGCAGTGGACCGAGACAACTACCCTGGGGAACTCCTGATAGTACATTGAAAGGCTGGGATACGGTATTCCCTACAATAACAGATTGAGATCGATTAGTAAGAAAAGAACGAATCCAATTAAGAAGAGACCCTTTAATACCCTAAAGCGAACATTTATGTAGAAGTAGATTAATAGGAATTGAATCAAAAGCTTTTGAGAAATCAATGAATGCTACTGATATGAACTTGTTTTTGTCTAAAGCGGGGTACCAATGGGAGAAAGATGATCGTTTTGTGAGTGTTAGAATATTTGCAGTTTTTTTCATTGTCTCACTTTCCTGTACATTTTATCAATAAAAATATGTTCTTGAACAATTCATTTACATTGCCAACAAGAATAGGCATATTCAAACTATTTTTAATACTATTAATTTAATCTGATTAATCATATTTACATTATGAAATATCATTCATTCATTCATTTTCCAATCATTCTTCTCAATTTCATTCAATCCCATCGGTCATGGCACGTGACAAGCAGAAAAAGGTATCGATGGTCAATCATTAAAGTTGATTTTTGATCTTTGATCTTTGATCTTTACTCTAATCAGTTCAACGAGCACTATCTGCACTATGAATATGATCACTTTTCAATGTCCCTATTCGATTCCCGTTCTACCAAAATGGCAAAGGTAATTTCGATTTCGATAATTAAATCGGCATTTTTTTCGGGGTAAACCGATATTTGACTGCAGGCAGCTGCGGTCAACTACTTTCGTCGACTCTTCGAAGAGAATAATGAGCCACCAGAGTATTTTGACGAAAATATGGTAGGTTCAAAGATCAAAGATCAAAGGTCATTTAGCAAAAAAAAGATCAAAGATCATTCATTTCAGATTGATCTATTTATTGACCTGATAAATGATCCCGCACAGTCGTCGGATATCAAGATTGATGCCGCATGGACCCTGGCAAATCTTTTGTGTAGTACAAAAAGGTGTACAATAGTGGAGAAGGTATACGGTAGAAGTTATGCGGTTGAATAACAACATGCAATAATAATGTACTGATAATCGATCAAAGATTCATAATGTAGACTGAAAACTCTGACTTTTCCAGGACGCTCTTGAAACCTTCGTGGCCTGTGTGTCCCATAGTGATCAAAGGTACATAAGTCTACAAAGATCAAAGATCAAAGTTTTAATTTCAGGCTTCGCGATCACTGCATAATCGCGATAGGAAACATCGCCGCTGATTGCGCCAACTGCAGGGTACTCTCAAAAGATCGAAGATCAAAAATGAAAGACCAGAGATCAATGTTTTTCGGTCTCATGTATAAACAAGGACAATTTTTTTGGAATAATAGGATAATATTAATGAAAATGATTGGAAATCTTTTTATATTACGACTAGAAATAGTTTTGCGATTGAGTATGGCGGTTATCATAACGCCGATCGCACATCAAAGATCAAAGTCCAATCTATCAATAATTCAGCTTCGTGTTCGAGACACTGGTGTCATCGACATAATTGCCGACCAGGTAAACTAGTACTCATACAATTATTGATTTTTTTTTTAAAAAACTTCAGTTGTTCCACTCCCATTACAAAACTGCTGAGAGTGAGAAGAATGTAATTTGGACTTGTTCTAAAATTCTCAAGGGAAGAAGGTGTTCCCTACAACGTGAGGTAACCTGAAAATTAACTTAACGACGTTAAATTAACGGCCTTAACATATGAACCTTAACTTATTGACCTTACCGCAAGTATCTTCATTGACTTAACTTAAGACTAAGACATAACTTAAGAAACTTTAGAGAACTTAAGACTAACTAACTAACTAGAAACTCACTTAAGACCGTTCGTTCAATCGTAACTGGTACTGCACGAACAATGCTGTCCAACTTTGAGAATAATTCGCTCGTCAGAGATTGTCTCTTTGTTCTGTCCATCTTGGCAGATGATAGAAACTTCGATCTAACTGTAAGTTAGCCAATTTTTTGTACTTACAATTAGCAACCTTAAACAATAACTTAACTTATTTTGATAGCGACATTGGGTAATCAACGATCGTTTATCACGAAATTAATAGAAAATGCTAAGAGAACAGTAAAAAAGTGAAAAATCGTGAAAAAAATTGGTTGGTTGACAGTAGGCGATTAACGAAATTATTGATTTAACTTTATTTACGTACTTACAAGACGTCAACTTATGATCTTACGATCTTATTCATATTCAGCCTCAATTATGGAATGAGCAAATTGATTCATTGATCGAAGAACCTCGACTTATTGAATGTGCACTGAAAGTGCTCGCTATGAACGACTTCGATCTATCAATGTTGCTCTTTGATCATTGATTTTTAGATTTAGATCTATGGTTCTTTTTTTCAGTCCCGCTATTCGTCTTCTCGGTAATATAAGGGGAACAAATCAACAGACAGAAGCTGTTATAATGAAAGAGGGATTCATCGAAATCATTGTAGGAACGCTTACTTATGTTTCGAAATTATAAAAGTTAGAGAAAACTCTCCTTGGAACACTGTCTCGATACACTCACAGAAAATTCCCTTAGGGAAGTTTCATAACTGCACTTACCTTAGGGAATAATTCCCTTATCTACTCTGAATCCCTTATAGGTAAGGCAATTTTTACTAGGGAAATATTCCCTTAAAAATTTCCCTTACCTGTAAGGGAATAATTCCCATGGGGTCCTTAGCCAGGGAATTATTCCCTTACATATAAGGGATTTTTCTGTGAGTGTAGAGCGCAGGCAATGATAGTGTGCCTCGGAGGACCATACAGCATTTTTTTCCTAAATTTTCAATGAGCACTGGGCCTGTTTTGGAGAAACGTTGTGAACCGTTATATTCCCTTTTGCAATTTTTGAGCAGAACATGAGAAACTAACTTGCTTAGCTACTTAGCTACTTAGCTACTTGGCTACTTCTTAGAGAACACTTCGCTGCTTAACTTAAACTTAACTAATAAGTACTTACTTAGCTTCTCAACCTTGAATCCGACAATCTAAAAGTTCAACGAGAGGCTGCACGGATCCTATCTAATGTCGCCACCGGACCTGATTCCCATGTTGATCTAGTTCTTTTTGTAAGTACCGTAATCCATTTAGTTCCAATCGAAACCATGCTCCCGTAATCAAATCAATCAATAATCTATATCAGAACGATGATCTGCTCGACGCAGTATTCGATCTAATGTACGAGGGTGATCTAAAACTTAGAAAGGAGTGCACATGGTTCTGTTGTAATCTTCTAGCATCACTGATGGGAAAAGAAGAAAGAGCAGAGTATTTGGATGAATTACTCGAAATGGGTACGAGTTTTACCACATTTCCAATTATGTGCAAGTGCGCCGCAAAATATTCTTATGTCACATCTCCCAATTATATTTTCGCGCCAATTTCGAATTTCAAAATTAAAGGTATCCTCGGAATGGCAAAGATTCTCAGTGCGGAAGCGATCGATAATAGTCTTGTCGATAAGATGAGAGAAGTATGATTTGAACATTAAATAATAATATTTGTACGTATTCATGAATATTTAATGAAACGTGTGCGATGAAAGAAAAAGAAACGAAATGAATCGTTAATGAAGAGTATAAAGCAAACGATAATGATAATGGCATAGGAAGTCACAAATAATCATTATATTATTCTAAACGAATTTCGCTATGGTTTGTATTCAATATATTTGAATACGACAATTGGTGAAATTTAACGTTAACGGGCAAAAACGGCTGTCTTTTACAAAAATGTTTTTCATTTAGGTTATAAATCCACTAATGAGTACCCATCCAGAATTTGGTCCCTTTGTAATCGAAGTATCTGGGGGAAAGGCCGCCGAATTGATGACCATACCTATACGGTATCATTTACAATTTAAATTTTAAAAAAATTGTTTTCAAAACAATCCGTAGCCTTGTAACCATAATTTAACGTCAGATTTTCATCTTTAGTAGATCTTTCCTGCATCACTTTATTGCCTTCAGGAATTCGTGTCCTGGAGCAGATTATATCATCGATGGATCTCTCGAAGACACTATGGAAACTGATGAATAGAAGAATATTGATCTTTGATCTTTGATTATTGATCGTTTATATATCAATGACAATTTCCGATAAAACTATTGCCCTACTACTCGAGCAAACTACTCGTAGTATTCAATAGTTAAATAAATATAACTGTAAATGTGTATATATTGTGTCGATCACAGGCAATGTACTTACAAAATTTTTTAAAGGGGTGACTCCGAGAATATTAAAGATTCCAGTAGCAGAAAAGAAGATAAAACAAACAATTAATTAATCGGAAGTTCGTATGAAGGAGGAGGAGGGAGATGAGTGGGCAGTCGAAAAGCTGTATAGATGCCGGCAACTCACGAGATACGATTCGCTCCTTGGAGAACCCTAATGGCGAAAAAACCGATACAGTATGAGAAGAAGAGCTATGACTACCATAATCTGTGGACAAACATCTCAAGCCACTCCCATCATTTAGGCCCTTAGAACGGGTTGTTGGCAATTTCCACAAACTGAGTTTTCTATTTTGTGCTCAAATTTGGGTTGAAAAACAGGTTGAAATCGGAGTCAGAGCTTTTCTCCTTTTTTGCATGGGCAATGCTAGTGGATGTTTCAGAAGAACAGAACTTTTCACTAAAGAACTAAAAATTATTAGAATCTCATTGAAAACCATTTCAAAAATGCCAGCACCTTTAACGAAATACACAGTATTTAACAA
Source organism: Parapristionchus giblindavisi (assembly GCA_943737045.1). Lineage (NCBI taxonomy): Eukaryota > Metazoa > Nematoda > Chromadorea > Rhabditida > Diplogasteridae > Parapristionchus > Parapristionchus giblindavisi. The sequence continues at coordinate 799,799 of CALSFV010000036.1, forward strand.
TCTACTCTGTCCAAAAACTCCCATTTTGCTTGTTTTTGTGAATCGATTTTTCCGTTCCCCCACTGAAAACGATGATAAGCACACATTCGCATAAACGCTTTCCGCCTTGGACGAAACGTGGCGAGAAGATCAGTACGATTTTTGAATTCAGCGTGGTCGTTTTATCCCCCTCCCCTACTTGATGTGAAACTCATTGAAAAAGTGTTCATGGAAAAGAGTTCGTTCACGATTGACCGTCATTCTATGGGACCTCTGGTACTCACTAGACGTTAACGCAGGGAGAGCGAGAATGCATCTAGGGAAAAATGACAAAAAGGGTTGTCCACAATTGGGAGATGATATCTTTTGCTGATCCTTCTCGGGGGATTGAACTTTCCTGCCGACCAACCGATCCGGTTGATCGTCCGAGCTCTTATCCACTAGACCATGGGTCCCTATTCCTTGATGTGTCAAAGAATCTACACATACTCACTCACTCCCACACTTATATACCGATGTATGGCTCCGCCCATTTCTCATAAACCAAACATATAAAGCGATACTGATCCCGCCCATTTAACTTTGCGGGCTTGGACACCGTGTACAAATAGACCAACACACCCAAAATCTTTATTATTTTCGAAAAAGAGTTTAACGGCTAGACTTGGAGAAGCCTCAACAGACTTCCAGAATCGGCATCAACGATGAAGAAATGAGTCGTTATTCGAGTCCGCCACGACGACGTCGACCTTCTGGTAGCGTTTCGAGATGAGGTTGCCATGAGAAATGAGAAGTTACGGTTGATTCGACTACTTTGGTCAACTATCTTTACATATCACACAACTTTACATTTTTAGTCAAAAGCCTCAAAGCGGAGAGAAAAGAGAGAAAGAGACTTTCTATGTTCTTTTCACAACTTTTGAAAAAAATTTCATTTCTTCCGATAACGGCATCGCCCAATATTCATGAAATAACTAGTAACATGACCAGAAACAGCAATAAAATATATTGAGGAGTTTAGATAGATTGTGCGTTGTCGTTATCGGAAGAAGAACTCATAACAACAAAGTTAGCACAATTGGTAGCTCGTACCTCTCAGGATAGAACATCACGGTAGATCATCCGAGATTGGTTGACGCCGGCAACGAAGTTCAAGAGCGAGAGCAACTGGCGACTGAATCCTGCAAATGAGCTAATTCAGATTTTTTTAAACAAGAAAATAAAGCCTGAACAATATCGATTTGCAGATCAATGTATAAACTCTCATGTCTCTCTATCTCCATCTCGTACTCATATCTCTACTCTCATATCTACACATTATTTACTCCGATCAAAGAAGGAGTACAATGCACAGTTTGAACGGATATCGAACGAGGGCACTACTTCAGAATAGGGTAACAGAACACCGGGCAAGACCAAAAGGACATGAAAAATGAAATAAACACAAAGGAAAGGACGTTTATATTAGGCAATTATACTATTATTTTGTACTGGTACGCTATTCTGAAGTAGTACCCGAACGAGAAGCAGAACCACGATGACACTACAACATCTGCTAAATGAGAATTGATACGGTGGAGAGATCGGCCCTACTGTTCACAATTTCATATTTCTATAGGGCCATCTAATCGATAACACGATAAGAGGGACCCGGAAATAATAAAGCTACATATAAATGGGGGCAATGACGACACCATTTGCCGATAATCGAGATCAAAAATCTTCCTATACTTTATTTTTAGTAGTAACGTCAAGATAGAGGGCACACGGTTTGTCTACGGCCTCTAAAAATGTTGACGGCGAATTTGAATAGGCTTGACGATGCCTGCTATTGAAATAAGCGCCCAAAAACAATGTACAATTGGTGGCTCGTACCTTTCAGGATGAAACAGCAGAGATAGCATCATCGTTGATTGGCTGAGGATCATCTGAGAAGAGGATGAGACGACGTTGACATCTTCGGCGCGAAGGGCTACTCGATAGAGACGGGGACCCACAAACAACCGAATCCTGCAAAGAGGGTAAAGATCAAAGATCAAATATTAAGTGGGACAGATGGGAGGACGTGGAGAAGAGAAAGAAGACAACTGGAAATGAATGGAGCATTGGAGCATGCGGAGTATGATAACATATGCAAATGGGAACAAAGTGCTAGATAAAACCAAAGGACTGTAGGCAAATGGACAAAGATAGACGAAATATCGAGTATTGACAATACAATCGATCGATAATCAATGTTATTGTGAGAGACCGAGAGATAGGGAGTGGTAGAGTGTGACAGTTGGAAGTACTTTTGAACGAAAAATCTGGAAGAAAAAAACATTGGGATACTACATAATGCCCACGAAGAAATTCGCCCAAAATGCTATTTACCCTCCGGCCCTGGGACCTACCAAATGCCCAAAAAGAAAATCGCCCAAAAAGAAATTCGCACAAAAAGAATAACGCCCAGAAGTATCATCTTACTGTAATACAGAAGTTCAAGATGAGCTTAAATTAATATTGAATAGAGCTCGTATGCATTGTGCCAAAACCAGCCGTTCATCTACAGTGACATACAGTAGTGGCCAAAAGGATATTGACTTTTGGTTTTTCCGGCATAACTTTGTTAAAATAATAGAACCCACTTTGAATTTTTTTCTGAACTTAAATGTTAGGTGAGAAGCCGGGAAAAAACAGGAACGACATATATCGTATTCGAAATATTTTAACGAATAATTTTATCAAAAATCGAAAAAGGGAATTTTGCACTTGGAATTAAAACATTGCCAGAGTATATTAATTTAAGCTCATCTTGAGGGGGGCGATCGATTCGGCAACGATCGTTTCGGCAACGGATCATAAATCGGTTGGGAGATGGCCTATCGCAACAAAGGTTGTACCATTGTTATCAGTATGAGTGTACGGTATTGCGCTACCGTAACCGTCGGGAATCGTGAACTGATTTTTTTCAGGGGACCCATGACCCGGGGTTCATGGTTGAAAATTACCGAAGTCGAAAAAATTATGATGGTCCGAAACCAAATACTATATGCCTGTATACCAACAGTCATCTAACTTTTATTTTTATGGATACCGTAACCCGAACTACCGTAATCAAACCGGGATTTGCCTTGAATTTCGATATAATATTGAAGAGTACGTTAGCTAGATTACGGTAGATCGGGTTATGGTATCCATGAAAATAAAAGTTAGCTGACTGTTGATATACATGCATATAGTATTTGGTCTCGGACCATCATGAATTTTTCGACTTCGGCAATTTTCAACCATGAACCTGGGGTCATGGGTCGACTAAAAAAATCAGTTCACGATTCCCGACGGTTACCGTAGCACCATACCATACACCACTACTGATAACAATGGTACAACCTTTGTTGCCATAGGCCATCTCCCAACCGATTTATGATCCGTTGCCGAAACGATCGTTGCCGAATCGATCGCCCCCCCCCCCCATCTTGAACTCCTGTATTACAGTAAGACGAAACTTCTGGGCGTTATTCTTTTTGGGAGTTATTATTTTTGGGCGAATTTCTTTTTGTGCGAACTTCTTTTTGGGCAAATTTTTTTTTGGGCAAATTTCTTTTTGGGCTTTTTGTACTGCCTCTAGCTTTTTGGGCATTTCGCATTTTGGGCAAAAAATATTTTGGGCTTTTGGAATGTGGGCGAAATATAGGTCGCCAAAACATTCACCCTCAGCACGTATTGTTGCAGTAAAAGACGGGAACGAGAGTGGAGGGAAACACTGATAGGTTAACAATAACAATATCGATTGGTAGATCTACGTGAAGACTCGGCGTCCCTTTCTTCCATTCTCTCAATACTCCACACTCTCTCGTACACTGTCTTCACTCTCTCGTTTCTGTACACTCTCTACACTGATCGAAGTTCTACGAAGATAAGTATGGAGTTTGAACTGGAATCCAAATGCAGAGCATGATGTAACAGAAAGAGATATAGAAGAGAGACAAGCGACATGGCAAAGATCAAAGATCAACTTAGGAACGGGACGAATCGAAAAAGGCGATAAGGTAGATCGACGATTACAAATGAAGAAGAAATATTGAGCGCGTAGTATATCACAAATTCTCGATCATATGTAAATCGGAATACAATGAATGAATGGATAGACAACATCAGAGACATAACTAAACGGGTATAGTAAGATAAACGATTGATTGACGATCAAATAATCGATCGATAATCAACTGGTGAGAGTTAGATATAGGCGATAGCTAACTTCGAAAGTCATTCTTTGGGAAATGGCGGGAAGAAACCGAGACATAGGGATCATGTAAACAATCCCTGGATGGAACAAAGACGCGCCCTGTATCCCTCTCTCTCTCTGTGCTCTCTCATTAACCGACAATCTCTCGTACTCTGTCTGTACTCTCTTACACTTGCAGGATCTCTCTCTGTGATCAAAGAACGATCACATGATCGTGTTAGGACTGTTGGGAAGAGGTTGATAGAGGGAGATGGAAAGAGGAAGATATAGATTGACTGTTGTTCTAAAAAAAAAGTTCACATCATGGACTGATTCAATTGCATTCGATGCCCTTGTGACGTGATATAGCATCATCCGGTAGCTAAAGCTTATTGTTCTTTCTCGTTATGATTAGATCACTATAGCATTTGGCATTACTGATTATGAGATTACATAAACTCAATGTATTGATCGAAACGAAACTTCCTGTATGACTCTAAGGTCATACTTTGTAGTAATTTATTGATAACCGTAATACTTCCTGATATAATAAAACAATCATAAAAATATTTAATCAAATCAAATTCAACAATCTCAACAAACGAAAAACAACAGAAGAAAGGAACAAATCAAGGAGTAGTAACTATAATATATGTTTTTTTTTAATTCCAAAGTTCAAAGATCAATCGGATTTAGACTGAAGAAGAAGTGTGTATCACCCGAAGTAATCTCGAATTCCGTCTGGAATGAGAAAGATCAATCTAGATTCCGGTTAAGATCAAAGATCAATGTATACTACAGTTAAAATCAAAGATCAAAGATCAATGTATTCTACAGTTAAGATCAAAGATCAAAGATCAATGTATATTCCGGTTAAGATCAAAGATCAAAGATAAATGTATATTTCAGCTAAGATCAAAGATCAAAAATCAATGTATATTCCGGTTAAGATCAAAGATCAAAGATCAAACCTTAACACAGAGTTTCTTAGCTCCATCCAGATTGGGTGGAATAAAGTAGACGCCTTGTTTGTGGCCCGGATGCCACTCAACCGAATCCTAAATTCTCTTTGATTCAATCGATAATCCCATTCTACCGTATACCTCTCGGCGTTTTCCAGTCGACAGTCAATAGTCGCCAAAGCGCCAATTCGTGAACAGCGCCACACCGTTCATCTCGCCACTGAAACACTATTGTGTCATACAGTAATCCATGATGTACAGTATACTCATCTAGAGTACAGTTTCAGTTTTCAACACATTTACACAAGAGGGGACTCTGAAGTGCATGGCGTTCAGTAACTCCTTTTTGCAATCCATCTAGAGTAATCAATCGATATATCTACAGTAATCTTGACTTACCCTACTGTCAGCGTTGCAACGTTATGCTCGCGATGAGGAGGAGTCAGCAGATTCAGTCGCAGTTGCTCAATGCCGACTTCACCCTTTAAATGATCGTTTTCAAATATCTTTAATTAGATTTGCCCATATTAGAGTTGGTTTTAAATCAACAATATTAATAGAAATGGCTAAATAGTCTACAACTCTAGCATTTCAAAACTTGAAGTGTACTTGCACTTTAAGTAGACCTTTAAAGTGAAAAAATAAACTAAAGCCAGTGACGCATTTTTTTAAACTTTAAGTTTCGAAAACCGGAGAAGGATACTCAAGCTGGGAAAGATACAAACAAGAATACTGTCCCGGGGTGAATTGCCACTACCGTATACCTCGGCGATCCCTTCAAGACCCTCCGTCTCCACTCCACCGTACTCCCACAACGAGTAGTCCTCCACTATCGCATCCACTGCAGAACGAGCCTTCTACAAAATGGGATAGTTTATTGATTAGTTCAAGCCATGAGTGAATAAATTTAAACTTTAAGCTTTTAGTTTAATACTTTAAACTTAAACTTTAAAAAAATAAACTCTACACACCTCGGAAAGATCATCGAATGCGGACAGATCGAAACCATTCACACTGCAATAAAGATTTCTCAAATAACTTTAAACAAATTTAATTATAAAAGTTTAAGGTAATTCGATCAAAATCTTATCATGAGAAAGCAAAATTTGTTTTTATAATATTGTACGATATAAAGTAGAACAAAGTACGTCCCCACTCTGCCTGCGGTCTTGTGCAGATGATCGAAGCGCATTGGCAACGCACGAATTGAGCATTCCTGATAAACCAATATTCAGAATTCATTTATCTCATCAGGATTCATGACCCGATGCCCCGAAGTCATTATGATTATCGATTGAATATGTCACTACAATACCGTACATGATAAAGGAACAACTCCGTATCCACACTATTCAATACTCAATCGATAGTATATAAAACAGTACGTACTCACACATAGAAAATTTACTAAAATTTATAATATCTTACTTTTCATTTTCTTTATTATAGGAAACAGTCAAGTTCTTCGAACAGAAAATCTCATAAGAGTTATTACGGAATAATACTTTCAAATATCTTTCTCATCTAACCACCAATCAAGAGTATTGTCACTCACTTGAGGCAGACAGGGTATCGTCTCATCTCCAAACTTCTCCCGTATCCTCTCCGTCTCATACCAAAAGGGAAGATTCTCCCATGGAAGGACTGCCGAGAGTAGCGAGGGCTCACCGAGGATCAGGGAGGGCTGAAGGGTCAATAAATAAATAAATAAATAAACAAACAAATCAATCAATCAATCAATCAATCAATCAATTTCATCAAATCAGACATTGAATGCATTCCACCAATGTCTGTCAATAGCTAAAGGGTAGAGTCTTTGAATCAATAGCACAAACAGTAATACAGTGCTGGCCAATATTCTATGATATTTTGGTTTTTCAGTCATAACTTTTTTCGCAGTCAACCGTTTCTCTTCATTTTTTAGTATGTTGGTATAGATGGTGCTGTGATATATTAGCCCAATTTTTATCGATGTTGGATCACAAACAATAGTACAGTAATCAAATTACGAAAAATGACAATTTTCAGCGAAATCAGCACCTGGGCATATCGGCCTTTGGGGTCACCGGAGCAGCTTGGATTCAATTCTATGTGTGGAAACTATGTGCTACAATGACTGCTTGAAAGTATTCAGGCATGGGGTTGATCAGGTTGTCGAAGGCGGATGCGAGAAATGCAGCCAAAGTGAGTTGAAGCTGCTCGGACTGAAGCTGCTCGGACAAAGACGATATTTAATAACCCTTGCAAACCCGCAACATCAGTGTATCTCGCAGTGATGGAACACCCACTTTATTAGACCAAAATGATATGAGATTGTTTTTGACCTCTATTTATGTATATCTATAATAATGAAACTACGCTAAATGCTGTTTAATTATGTACTGTATTGTATTGCATAATTATAAACTTTTTTATTCAATTTCAAGGAAACATGAAATACAAAATAAAATGACTAAATATACACCATACCTTCTCTGGTATCTCCTCAACACTCCCGACCACACGAACATTCGACAGATTATAATTGCGAATGTACCTAAACTGCAATACTACATACAGTAAGCTAAAGGTACAACCCCGTCATTCAAGGCACACGAAGTCCTGCAAGTGATAACGGCTAGGCCAATGATAATTATCATTGGCTTTTATACATACAGTAATCGATCAATATTGCGCCTACCGTACCTGAAAATGATCGTTCGCATCCAGGCAGTAGGTTCGACTACCGTAACCCGATCCGCGCGGGACGCCGCAAGTAGTCCGATCAGCGAACCTTCTCCTATGGCGACTACGTGAGCGGGGTGCAAGGACACGGACTGGAAATGATTGTTGTTATAAGATATGGTCCTGGTCAGATGGCGGCGATATCGCCGCTAGCGGCATAACCCACACGATTTTGGCACCCGACCCACCCGAATATTCCAAAAATCACTCAAAAATGATCCGCGAAGTGATATTATTATATTAACATGCTCCATTGTTTGCCTCTGGCCCACTCGATTCTACTTTCCAGCGGCAATGGCTGCCCATGTTTGGCCCTGGTTATCCCGCGGGACATACCCAACCGAAAAAACGGACCATGACTTGTCGTTTAACATTGAAATTTCCTTATTTTTTTCGTGTACCCACACAAAGTGTCGGGGATATTCACAGACCATCACTGGTTGTTATCATCCATATACTTGAAATACTCGCACGTAAAAGTCTAGAATTGAGAATTACTCCTTTATCCAACTCTTAGTATACACAGAAGACGGGAATTTTGCAAAATCGTTACCCACACTTTACCTCCTTTGCAGAATTGCGAAACAGTCATAGCAAAAGTACAACAAGTCACACGAAGTCCAGTGGGTGATCACTGCTAGGGTAGTGATAATCATACATGGGCGGGGTACCTGGAGCTCGATTCTACAGGGGCATCCGAACGAAAAATGGTTAATTCTACAGGAGGCATTCACCTTTTTTCAAAAATTTCATCTGCCGTTTTTTACAGGGGGGGCATCCCACAAAAATTCGAAAAAGCCTAATTTTACAGGGTCTGATCTGATCTGATCGATCTGATCGAGCGATCTGATCGGCTTATTAGCGAAATTTCCTTTTCGCATATCTCGGGAAATCTGCTAAATTTCAAAAATTGGTCCTACAATTCCATAGATCTATTGAATATCTAGCTATGGCCAAAGCACCATCTTCAGAAAAGTTGTCGTTCATGAATTATAAGATGGGCGACGTTTCCTAATTGCTCAATCAGATCGCCGTGGGCACCCCATGTCGGCGCCCATGTATGGTGATAATTCAAGGTCAATTCAGTCCGGAGGGCCTACTGTCTTATTCGGACTTACTTATTTATGAGAAGGTAGAGATCTTATAAATGAACGAGAACTAGGGAAGGATTGGGAAGGAATTGAATATGTTTCACGGAATAGAGTAATGCAGTGTTAAAATATCGGAAAAGTGGATGGAAAAGTGAAAAGTAGTGTTAATTTTGTGATTGTAAAAGTAGTTGGAAAAGTAGCATAGCTTCATAATTTACAAACTTTTACATTGAAATTACGAAGCCAAACTACATTTCCAACTACTTTTACAATCACAAAATTAACACTACTTTTCACTTTTCCATCTACTTTTCCAAGATTTTAACGCCACATTATTGCCAGATTGAAGAGATTTACAATGAAGCACTTTAATGGCTCGTTAAAAAATAGTGGAAAACCATAGGCGACTTTCCACCCGTTAAAAAAAGGGTGTACTGTTAAAAACAAAGTCGAAAATGGAAACACGAAATTTGAATTCGCGCGCGCGCAAAGAGGGGCGGTTAATTCAAATTCCGACTTTCTGACAGCGAAATTCCAGATTTTGGCGGTCAGGAAGTTGAATTTCCATTTTAGCTGCTAAAAATCGCTGACGGAAAGTCGGAATTGGAATTCCCGCACCTCTTTGCTCTCTCGCGAATTCAAATTTCGTGTTCCCATTTTCGACTTTCCGGGTACTTTTTTAACGGGTAGAAAATCGCCGATTTCGGTTTTCCACTATTTTTTAACGAGCCATAAGCCTGTCCTTGAAACAAATACTATCAAGACGAATAATTGTTTTTAACAGTACACCCTAAGCTAATCTGAAACTCTCTCCGTTCTGATCACACTCTCTCGCTTTCCTTGTCTACAAGAGAGTACTGCCAACGCCTACTTTACCGCGTTATCTAGTCACTACCAGTTCCCCTTTCAGAAATAGTAAGTCTTAGCGAAAAAATCAACAACCTTATCGATAGCCAATCGCAGCTTCTCATCACTCATTACATCATTCAATCGATAGATCATCGTACGAGAGAATCTCGAGTGGAAATCACACATGCAATACGGTCGATCGATCGATGATGGGGTACTGTAATTGATCGAGTATTATCGATAAGTTATACTGTAATGACCTTCCCTCAACAATCAATAGTATCCCTTCTTATTGTTACGCTGTAATTTCAAATTTTCTCGTTAAATCTTTTACTTGAACCCTCTCGAAACCGATTACAAAATTCTTTCACTGTTTATCTCTCATGCTCTCCACGCCTACGCCATTCCCTGCTGCTTCCCCTATTTCAGAAGAACAAGACTTTTCACTAAAGAACTAGAAATTATTAGAGCCTCATTGAAAAACATTTCAATAAATGCCAGCACCTTTAAAGAAATATACTGTATTTAACAATCCACGCTGTCCAAAAACTCCCATTTTGCTTGGCTTCGTTAACCGATTGCGCAGTTCTCCTACTGAAAACGACACACAGCACACATTAGCATACGCGGTTTCCACTCTGGGTGAAACGTGGCGAGAAAAAGAGTGCGATTTTTGAACTCAGCGTGGTCGTTTTACCCCTACTTGATGTTAAAATCATTTAAACAGTGTTCATGGAAAAAAAAGTTAGTTCACGATTGAGTGTCATTCTATGGGACCTCTCTCACTCACTAGACGTTAAGGCAGGGAGAGCGAGAATGCACCTAGCTAAAAATGGCAAAAATGTTTTGCCACAATTGAGAGATAATTTCTTTTGCTGATCCTTCTCGGGGGATTGAACTTTCCTGCCGACCAACCGATCCGGTTGATTGTCCGAGCTCTTATCCACTAGACCATGGGTCCCCATTCCTTGATGTGGCCAAGGATCTACACATACTCACTCACTCCCATACTTATATACCGATGTATGGCTCCGCCCATTTCTGATAGACCCCACATATATAGCGATTCTGATCCCGCCCATTTAACTTCGCGGGCTTGGACACCGCGTTCAAATAGACCAACACACCCAAAATCTTTATTATTTTCGAAAAAGAGTCTAACGGGTAGACTTGGAGAAGCTTCCAGAATCGGCCTCAACGATGAAGGAATGAGTTGTTATTCGAGTCCGCCACGACGACGTCGACCTTCTGGTGGCGTTTCGAGATGAGATTGCCATGATGAAATGAGAAGTTACAATTGATTCAACGACTTTGGTCAACTATCTTTACATATCACACAATGGTGCGTTTTTCGACATCAGCGAACTTTTGTAAAACCAAAGTGGACAAGGTATGGTCAAAAGGTAAAGCAAAGTCGAAAGCCTCGAAGCGGAGAGAAAAGAGAGAAGGCTTTCCATGTTCTTTTCACAACTTTTGAACACAATCTCATTTCTTCCGGTAACGGCGTCGCCCAAAAATCATGAAATAGATTGTAACATGACCAGAAACAAAAATAAAATATATTAATGAGTTTAGATAGGTTGGGCGTTGTCGTTATCGGAAGGAACACTCATCACAACAAAGTTAGCGCAATTAAAGAAAAATAAAATTTAATAAAATTAACATTAAATAAATTAAATTAAATTATAATTAAATTAGTTTGTCATACCTCTCAGGATGGAACATCACGGTAGATCATCTGTGATTGGTTGCAGTTGTCATCGACATCCAGCAAAGACGAAGAGGGGGAACAACTGGCGACTGAATCCTCCAAATGAGCTATTTCAAATTTTTTTAAACAGGAAAATAAAGCATAGTATATGGCCGAAACGTCGAACCTTGCTTTTTGCTTACAGTTAACTAATCTATTCTCTTATTTATTTAGCCACAATCACAGAAATTTTCATCTTTCTCTTTATTTAAATTGTAGCAGTTTTGTGAAAAGCTGAGAGAAATGCGATCGAGAAGTCAGGGAACCACTGGTCTGAACAATATCGATTTGTAGATCAATGTATCAATGTGAAAACTCTCATGTCTCTATATCTCTATCTCGTACTTTCTCTCTCTCATATCTGCACACTATCTACTCTGATCAAAGAAGGAATACGATGCACAGTTTGGACGGATATTGAACGAGAAGCAGTCCATGATGAGACAGTAACAGATGGTAGTAGGTCGGATAAACCGATAAATAATAACTGACTGGATGGTAACTATTTGTATACGAGAGAAAAGCGCTAATGAATAGACAAATATACAAATGGTTATCATCGGTTCCCATTCGACCTAGTGCCCAACAGCAGCCAAATAAGAATTGATACGGTAGAGAGATCGGCACTATTGTCCGTATAAAATGTTCTTGTATAATTGAATTTTTACTGCTGCTAAACAGAGGAAGAACTATCGATTAACTCCCCACTCTTTCCTCCTTTCCTTCCTCGCTCTCTCTGATCTACCTACTCTCTCACCGGTGTTCTCTCTGTAAACATAGAAATTCATTGTGGCAGTGGCTGGCTACGCTCGTACCAAATAAACAAGTATATTTTATACGGTCAATATTATTCATAATTTCATATTTCAATTGGGCCATCAATAGGGTCATCTAATCGATAAGAAATGCAATGTAAAAAAAGCGACGCGACAAGATGAAACTACGGTAAGAGGGACCCGGAGATATAATTTGCCTATAACTGCGATCAAAAATCTCCCTATACTTTATTGTTAGTGGCGTCAAGTTAGAGGGGCAAACGGATTGTCTACGGCCTCTCTAAAGCTGTTGACGAAGAATTTGAATAGGCTTGACGATGCCTGCTATTGAAATAAACACCCAAAAAATTATGCAGAATTGGTGGATCGTACCTTTCAGGATGAAACATCTCATATCGACAAGACGAAAAGACGATAACATCATCGTTGATTGGCTGAAGATGACGTTGGCATATTTGGCGAAGGGCTAATCGGTAGAGACTGGGACCGACAGACGACCGAATCCTGCAAAAGAGCGATTATGTAAAGATCAAAGATCAAATATTAGGGAGGTCAGACGGGAGGACGTGGAGAAGAGTAAGAAGACAACTGGAAATGAATGGAGCATTGGCAAAAGCATGTGGAGTATGATGAATATAAGCAAATGAAAACAAAGTGCTAGATAATACCAAAGAACTGTAGGCAAATGGAGAAGGATAGACGAAATATCGATTATGGACAATGTAATCGATCGATAATCCATGTTATTGGGAGAAACAGAGAGATACGAAGTGGTAAAGTAAGACAGGTGGAAGTACTTTCGAACGAAAAATCTGGAAGAAAAAGCAGTCACACTTGGCACATAATGTTGCAGCAAAAGGCGGGATCGGGAGTGTAGGGCACAGCGTTCTCATGACTTTCAAAGCAAGAACGACCGCTCAACATACAAACTCTCTCGAATACAATGGTCTCTCCTTTGTCTTGCTTTGGAAGAAAAATGGCTTGGACCAGAATACTGTGAGGGAAACACAGACATACAATACCAATATCGATTGGTAGATCAATGTGAAGACGTCCCTTCCCTCCACTCTCTCAATATTCCTCACTCTCTCGCACTCTGTTTGCACTCTCTCGTTTCTGTACACTCTCTATACTGATCGATGAAGTTATACGAGGATACGCACAGAGTTTGAATTGGAATCAAAATGCAGAGAATGATGAAACAGGTACAGACAGAGACAAGAGACTAGCGACATGGTAAAGATCAAAGATCAACTTAGGAACGGGACGAACCGAAAAAGGCGATAAGGTAGATCGATGATTACAAACGAAGAAGAAATATTGAGCGCGTAGTATATCACAAATTCCCGATCATATGTAAATCGGAATACAAAATGGATAATGAATGGATAGACAACATCAGAGACATAACTAAACGGGTATAGTAAGATAAACGATTGATTGACGATCAAATAATCGATCGATAATCAACTGGTGAGAGTTAGATATAGGCGATAGCTAACTTCGAAAGTCATTCCTTGGGAAATGGCGGGAAGAAACCAAGACGTAGGGATCATGTAAACAATCTCTGGATAGATCAGCGACGCGCCCTGTATCCCTCTGTCTCTGTGCTCTCTCAATAACCCGCAATCTCTCGTACTCTCTCTCTCTCTCTCTCTGTACTCTCTTACACTTGCATGATCACTCGCTCTGATCAAAGAACGATCACATTGCCGCTCTCATATTAGGACTGTTGGGGAAGAGGGGGATAGAGGGTGATGGAGAGAGGAATATATTGATTGGCTGTTGTTCTATTGACGATTGAACAAAGTACAAATCATGGACTGACTTGATCGAATTCGATATCACTGATGCGACGTGATATATTATCTCATTGATTTACTATTCAAAAATGCTAATTCAGAATTCATTAATGTTCAAGGAACCTATGTTCGTTATGATAAAACTAATAGTTTAGAAAAAGGCATCACTTATCACAAAAATGATATTAAACTTATGTTGGATTATATATTAAAGAACAGTTATGCTTTTTATGGTGGAACATATTACAAACAAGAGCGAGGAATACCACAAGGAAATAATGCATCACCACAAATAGCAGACCTTACCCTTCACAGAGAGCAAACTTGCCCAAATATGGGGTAATCGTTACCCAAGAACGTGTATCGGGGTATTCGTTTGCCCATATTCGGGGTATTCTGATTACCCATGCATTTTGGAGAGAAAGATTACTAATTATTTTGATAAATTTGCAAGTACATTATAGTCGAATGCTAGTTATATCAGTACATCCCTTTACCCTTTATTCGATCTATCCTTTCCCCTTTATTTTCATCTTATTCGTTCCGGCCATTAAGACCGCGTAAGGCTGCATTCAGCATTTGGGGTAATCGTTTGCCGGGGTAATGGGGGTGGGTAACGATTTGCCAGGTAAATTTGCTCTCAGTGTTGCTGTAATGGAATTTCAATATCTATCTAAGAAAGTCAAAGCTGGTCATGCATTAGCATATTCACTAAATAGAACGTATAGATATATTGATGATTTATTCCATATATCCAGTAAATGCAAGGATTTCATAAAATTAACTAGTAAAATGTACCACAAATCTTTATCTTTAGAACGAACTAACAATCAGGATAATAACTGTGCTTTTCTTGATCTACAAATAGATATAATTAATAGCGGTCAAGTTAAAACCTCACTTTATAATAAAACAGATGATTACCAATTCAACGTAAATCGATATCCCCATTATCAATCAAATTCTCCGGTTAATATTGGTCTAAATACACTACATGGTGAAACTATTCGCATATACAGAAATTGTTCTGAATATAAAGACTTCGTGAACAGAATGAAATCATTGACAAAGTACTTTGTATCAATTGACTACCCTATATACTTAGTGCATAAAAGAATATTCAGAACATTGAATACTAATCCATCAATATCCATTAAATATGCAACTAGTAATAGTGATATATGCATTCGTTGTCTATGATAAACTTGCTTTGGTATATCCAATGTTTCCAATAAGAGGTAGAAGTAGACAGACCACTTCCCAGACGATCGATAACGACTGCGCAACCTAGTGATCTACCTGAACAGAGACAGACATGCGCCTCTCTCACTCTATCCATTCTTCTCTCATTCTACCCTAGTCGACTCGCATTAATCGATTCGAGAGGAACAACTACCCAGGGAATAAGGATTCAATCGATTCAAGGATACGTAAGTATAGATTATAATATACATATTAGTGCCACTTTCGCTAAAAGATATATGCATGAATTTTGGTAATATTAATATAATAATATTTATACGTATTCATGAGTAAACAGTGAAACGTGTGATAGAAGTAAAAGAAACGAAATGAATCGAGACAAGAAAATGATGATAAAGATAATGACAATGAAATTCTCACGGGTTAAAGAGTAGAATAATGGACGAATCTTTGGAACAATAGAGACTAAACATAATTGGTTTGGGAAACTCTATTTGATTGCCAGGTTGTACCAAAAGTCTTGCCGCTCTAGGAAAGAAGCTGTAATGTCTATAGTTAAATCTAGATCCGGGGTTGTTAAAGTTGAGTCTGTTTCGTGTGGTATAAGGGCGAAAATAGTGGGATTTTTTATTGGATATTTTATATTTTCCTCTAAGTAGGTTCATGGCTGTCCTCAAATCTACGTGCTCTCTGCGCTTCTCTAAGGACTCTATGCCCAACTGGGTGTTTCTCAGTGCGCTACAGGGCACAGTATCCCAGGTATGGCTGTAACAGTGCATAAATAGCCTTCTTGTGAAATAATTCTGTACTCTTTCGATGACTATTTTGTCGTGCTTTTTGAACGGATTAAAAACTACTGATGCGCTTTCAAGGATTGGTCTTATATATATCGTATATGCATTAAGGAGGACATCCACATTTTTGGTCCTCAGTGCTCGTAGGAGAATATGGCATGCTGTTTTACCTTTAGACTAATAATTTCATACAGTTTTGATGTGTATTGTTTTCATGTATACTTTCACGTTATTGTATTATTACTAACATTAGAAATGAGATTTTGCATGATTTTGCTATAGAACTATCATAATAAACTCTTATGTAAACTAACTCAATGGGGGTTCTACTGAAGATGGCCAACCCCATTGGGTAGAGGTTCACTGTCTAGAACCTAATGGCCGAAACAGTGAATCTCGCCTCTACTAATAACTACTTTAGCTTCATTATTATCTAATTTATGAGTACATTTGCATGTTTAACTATTACAAATTTCGCTTATAATCATCCGGTACAGAATGGTTCCTGGTGTAATTGTAATTAGATCATTATATCATTTGGCATTTCTGAGATTGCTTAAACTCCCTGTATTTTACAAACTTCCTGTACGACTTTAAGGTCCATAGTTTGTAGTAAATTCTTGATAACCATAATTTTTCCTGATATAATAAAACAATAATAAAAAATATTTCATCAAGTCAAATTCAAAAATCTCAACAAACGAAAAAACAACAGAAGAAAAAACAACAGAAATGGTTAATTCTACAGGAGGCATTCACCTGTTTTCAAAAATTTTATCTGCCGTTTTTTACAGGGGGCATCCCACAAAAATTCGAAAAAGCCTAATTTTACAGGGTCTGATCTGATCTGATCGATCTGATCGAGCGATCTGATCGGCTTATTAGCGAAATTTCCTTTTCGCATATCTCGGGAAATCTGCTAAATTTCAAAAATTGGTGCTACAATTCCATAGATCTATTGAATATCTAGCTATGGCCAAAGCACCATCTTCAGAAAAGATGTCGTTCATGAATTATAAGATGGGCGACGTTTCCGAATTGCTCAATCAGATCGCCGTGGGCACCCCATGTCGGCGCCCATGTATGGTGATAATTCAAGGTCAATTCAGTCCGGAGGGCCTACTGTCTTATTCGGACTTACTTATTTATGAGAAGGTAGAGATCTTATAAATGAACGAGAACTAGGGAAGGATTGGGAAGGAATTGAATATGTTTCACGGAATAGAGTAATGCAGTGTTAAAATATCGGAAAAGTAGATGGAAAAGTGAAAAGTAGTGTTAATTTTGTGATTGTAAAAGTAGTTGGAAAAGTAGCAAAGCTTCATAATTTACAAACTTTTACATTGAAATTACGAAGCCAAACTACATTTCCAACTACTTTTACAATCACAAAATTAACACTACTTTTCACTTTTCCATCTACTTTTCCAAGATTTTAACGCCACATTATTGCCAGATTGAAGAGATTTACAATGAAGCACTTTAATGGCTCGTTAAAAAATAGTGGAGAACCATAGGCGACTTTTCACCCGTTAAAAAAAGGGTGTACTGTTAAAAACAAAGTCGAAAATGGAAACACGAAATTTGAATTCGCGCGCGCGCAAAGAGGGGCGGTTAATTCAAATTCCGACTTTCTGACAGCGAAATTCCAGATTTTGGTTCTCCGTTCTGATCACACTCTCTCGCTTTCCTTGTCTACAAGAGAGTACTGCCAACGCCTGCTTTACCGCGTTATCTAGTCACTACCCATTCCCCTTTCGGAAATAGTAAGTCTTAGCAAAAAATCAATAACCTTATCGATAGCCAATCGCAGCTTCTCATCGCTCATGACATCATTCAATCGATATATCATCGTACGAGATAATCTCGAGTGGAAATCACACATGCAATACGGTCGATCGATCGATGATGGGGTACTGTAATTGATCGAGTATTATCGATAAGTTATACTGTAATGACCTTCCCCCAACAATCAATAGTATCCCTTCTTATTGTTACGCTGTAATTTCAAATTTTCTCGTTAAATCTTTTAGTTGAACCCTCTCGAAACCGATAACAAAATTCTTTCATTGTTTATCTCTCATGCTCTCCACGCCTACGCCATTCCCTGCTGCTTCCCCTATTTCAGAAGAACAAGACTTTTCACTAAAGAACTAGAAATTATTAGAGCCTCATTGAAAAACATTTCAATAAATGCCAGCACCTTTAAAGAAATATACTGTATTTAACAATCCACGCTGTCCAAAAACTCCCATTTTGCTTGGCTTCGTTAACCGATTGCGCAGTTCTCCTACTGAAAACGACACACAGCACACATTAGCATACGCGGTTTCCACTCTGGGTGAAACGTGGCGAGAAAAAGAGTGCGATTTTTGAACTCAGCGTGGTCGTTTTACCCCTACTTGATGTTAAAATCATTTAAACAGTGTTCATGGAAAAAAAGTTAGTTCACGATTGAGTGTCATTCTATGGGACCTCTCTCACTCACTAGACGTTAAGGCAGGGAGAGCGAGAATGCACCTAGCTAAAAATGGCAAAAATGTTTTGCCACAATTGAGAGATAATTTCTTTTGCTGATCCTTCTCGGGGGATTGAACTTTCCTGCCGACCAACCGATCCGGTTGATTGTCCGAGCTCTTATCCACTAGACCATTCCTTGATGTGGCCAAGGATCTACACATACTCACTCACTCCCATACTTATATACCGATGTATGGCTCCGCCCATTTCTGATAGACCCCACATATATAGCGATTCTGATCCCGCCCTTTTAACTTCGCGGGCTTGGACACCGTGTTCAAATAGACCAACACACCCAAAATCTTTATTATTTTCGAAAAAGAGTCTAACGGGTAGACTTGGAGAAGCTTCCAGAATCGGCCTCAACGATGAAGGAATGAGTTGTTATTCGAGTCCGCCACGACGACGTCGACCTTCTGGTGGCGTTTCGAGATGAGATTGCCATGATGAAATGAGAAGTTACAATTGATTCAACGACTTTGGTCAACTATCTTTACATATCACACAATGGTGCGTTTTTCGATATCAGCGAACTTTTGTAAAACCAAAGTGGACAAGGTATGGTCAAAAGGTAAAGCAAAGTCGAAAGCCTCGAAGCGGAGTGAAAAGAGAGAAGGCTTTCCATGTTCTTTTCACAACTTTTGAACACAATCTCATTTCTTCCGGTAACGGCGTCGCCCAAAAATCATGAAATATATTGTAACATGACCAGAAACAAAAATAAAATATATTAATGAGTTTAGATAGGTTGGGCGTTGTCGTTATCGGAAGGAACACTCATCACAACAAAGTTAGCGCAATTAAAGAAAAATAAAATTTAATAAAATTAACATTAAATAAATTAAATTAAATTATAATTAAATTAGTTTGTCATACCTCTCAGGATGGAACATCACGGTAGATCATCTGTGATTGGTTGCAGTTGTCATCGACATCCAGCAAAGACGAAGAGGGGGAACAACTGGCGACTGAATCCTCCAAATGAGCTATTTCAAATTTTTTTAAACAGGAAAATAAAGCATAGTATATGGCCGAAACGTCGAACCTTGCTTTTTGCTTACAGTTAACTAATCTATTCTCTTATTTATTTAGCCACAATCACAGAAATTTTCATCTTTCTCTTTATTTAAATTGTAGCAGTTTTGTGAAAAGCTGAGAGAAATGCGATCGAGAAGTCAGGGAACCACTGGTCTGAACAATATCGATTTGTAGATCAATGTATCAATGTGAAAACTCTCATGTCTCTATATCTCTATCTCGTACTTTCTCTCTCTCATATCTGCACACTATCTACTCTGATCAAAGAAGGAATACGATGCACAGTTTGGACGGATATTGAACGAGAAGCAGTCCATGATGAGACAGTAACAGATGGTAGTAGGTCGGATAAACCGATAAATAATAACTGACTGGATGGTAACTATTTGCATACGAGAGAAAAGCGCTAATGAATAGACAAATATACAAATGGTTATCATCGGTTCCCATTCGACCTAGTGCCCAACAGCAGCCAAATAAGAATTGATACGGTAGAGAGATCGGCACTATTGTCCGTATAAAATGTTCTTGCATAATTGAATTTTTACTGCTGCTAAACAGAGGAAGAACTATCGATTAACTCCCCACTCTTTCCTCCTTTCCTTCCTCGCTCTCTCTGATCTACCTACTCTCTCACCGGTGCTCTCTCTGTAAACATAGAAATTCATTGTGGCAGTGGCTGGCTACGCTCGTACCAAATAAACAAGTATATTTTATACGGTCAATATTATTCATAATTTCATATTTCAATTGGGCCATCAATAGGGTCATCTAATCGATAAGAAATGCAATGTAAAAAAAGCTACGCGACAAGATGAAACTACGGTAAGAGGGACCCGGAGATATAATTTGCCTATAACTGCGATCAAAAATCTCCGTATACTTTATTGTTAGTGGCGTCAAGTTAGAGGGGCAAACGGATTGTCTACGGCCTCTCTAAAGCTGTTGACGAAGAATTTGAATAGGCTTGACGATGCTTGCTATTGAAATAAACACCCAAAAAATTATGCACAATTGGTGGATCGTACCTTTCAGGATGAAACATCTCATATCGACAAGACGAAAAGACGATAACATCATCGTTGATTGGCTGAAGATGACGTTGGCATATTTGGCGAAGGGCTAATCGGTAGAGAATGGGACCGACAGACGACCGAATCCTGCAAAAGAGCGATTATGTAAAGATCAAAGATCAAATATTAGGGAGGTCAGACGGGAGGACGTGGAGAAGAGTAAGAAGACAACTGGAAATGAATGGAGCATTGGCAAAAGCATGTGGAGTATGATGAATATAAGCAAATGAAAACAAAGTGCTAGATAATACCAAAGAACTGTAGGCAAATGGAGAAGGATAGACGAAATATCGATTATGGACAATGTAATCGATCGATAATCCATGTTATTGGGAGAAACAGAGAGATACGAAGTGGTAAAGTAAGACAGGTGGAAGTACTTTCGAACGAAAAATCTGGAAGAAAAAGCAGTCACACTTGGCACATAATGTTGCAGCAAAAGGCGGGATCGGGAGTGTAGGGAAACACAGACATACAATACCAATATCGATTGGTAGATCAATGTGAAGACGTTCCTTTCCCTCCACTCTCTCAATATTCCTCACTCTCTCGCACTCTGTTTGCACTCTCTCGTTTCTGTACACTCTCTATACTGATCGATGAAGTTATACGAGGATACGCACAGAGTTTGAATTGGAATCAAAATGCAGAGAATGATGAAACAGGTACAGACAGAGACAAGAGACTAGCGACATGGTAAAGATCAAAGATCAACTTAGGAACAGGACGAACCGAAAAAGGCGACAAGATGGACCGATAACTACAAATAAGGAAAGAATATAGAACACATAGCATATCACAAATTCCCGATCATATGTAAATCGGAATACAATGAATGAATGGATAGACAACATCAGAGACATAACTAAACGGGTATAGTAAGATAAACGATTGATTGACGATCAAATAATCGATCGATAATCAACTGGTGAGAGTTAGATATAGGCGATAGCTAACTTCGAAAGTCATTCTTTGGGAAATGGCGGGAAGAAACCGAGACATAGGGATCATGTAAACAATCCCTGGATAGATCAAAGACGCGCCCTGTATCCCTCTCTCTCTGTGCTCTCTCATTAACCCTCAATCTCTCGTATTTTCTCTCTCTCTTTGTACTCTCTCACACTTGCACAATTTCTCGCTCTGATCAAAGAACAACCACATTGCCGCTCTTTCTCGTATTAGGACTGTTGGGGAAGAGGGGGGGGGGGGGGTAGAGAGGAATGGAGAGAGGAAGATGTAGATTGACTGTTCTATTGATGATGGTAAAAGGTAAAGGTACAACGCGTTAATCAAGGCACACGAAGTCCTGCGAGTATTGGCGATGGAAGAAACGTTTACAAATCATGGACAGGCTTAATTATATACCAGCGGTGATGAGATATCACAACATCATCCAGTACGGTACGGTACCTAAAGCTTACAGTGATTTTTTGTCATGATTAGATCACTGTAGGTTTTTGCTGTGATCGCTCAAAGGCACACCTCAAGAAAATGTGAAACTCTCCGCTCTGGCAATGCGCTCTCGTTTTCTTTGTCTACGAGGGAGAGAGTTGCCAGAGCGGAGAATAAAATTAGCTCGGGGTGCACCTTTACACTCCCTGTATTGATACATATTTCCTGTACGACTATAATGTCCATAGCTTGTAGTAATTTCTTGATAACCATAATATTTCCTGATATAATAAAACAATGATAAAAAAATGTTTAATCAAGTCAAATTTAACAATCTCAACAAACGAAAAAAACAAAACAAGAAAGGAACAAATCAAGGAGTAGTAACTATAATATATGATTTTAAAATTCTAAAGTTCAAAGATCAATCGGATTGAGACTGAAGAAGAAATGTGTACCACCGGTAGCATTCTCAAACTCCGTCTGGAATGAGAAAGATCAAAGATCAACGTATATCACAGTTAAGATCAAAGATCAAAGTATATTGCAGTTAAGATCAAATATGTTCCGGTTAAGATCAAAGATCAAAGATCAAACCTTAACATAGAGTTTCTTAGCTCCATCCTGATTGGGAGGGATAAAGTAGACGCCCTGTTTGTGTCCCGGATGCCAATCAACCGAATCCTAAATACTCTTTGATTCAATCGATAATCCCATTCTACCGTATACCTCTCGGCGTCTTCCTGTCGAGAACCAATAGTCGCCAAAGCGCAAATTCGTGAACAGCGCCACACCGTTCATCTCGCCACTGAAACACTATAATGTCATACAGTAATCCATATTGTACAGTACACTCCTCTAGAGTTCAGTTTCAGTTTTCAACACATTTACACAAGAGGGGACTCTGAAGTGCACGGCTTTCCAGTCACTCCCTTTTGCAATCGATCTAGAATAACCAATCGATATATCTACCGTAATCTTGACTTACCCTACTGTCAGCGTTGCAACGTTATGCTCGCGATGAGGAGGAGTCAGCAGATTCAGTCGCAGTAGCTCAATGCCGACTTCACCCTTTAAATGATCGTTTTCAATTATCTTTAATTGGATTTGCCCATATTAGAGTTGGTTTTAAATCAACAATATTAATAGAAATGGCTAAATAGTCTACAACTCTAGCAATTCAAAACTTGAAGTGTACTTGCACTTTAAGTAGACTTGCAAGTCTTTTTAAAGTGAAAAAATAAGCTAAAGCCAGTGACGCATTTTTTAAACTTTAAGTTTCGAAAACCGGAGAAGGATATTCAAGCTGGGAAAGATACAAACAAGAATACTGTCCCGGGGTGAATTGCCACTACCGTATACCTCGGCGATCCCTTCAAGACCCTCCGTCTCCACTCCACCGTACTCCCACAACGAGTAGTCCTCCACTATCGCATCCACTGCGGAACGAGCCTTCTACAAAAATTTAAAATTTATTGATTAGTTCAAGCCAAGAGTGAATAACTTTAAACTATAACTTTACACACCTCGGAAAGATCATCAAATGCCGATAGATCGAAACCATTCACGCTGCAACAAAGATTGATCAAATAACTTTCAAATTAAATTAATTTAAACAAAATAAATAAATGAATAAAAATTTTTAAAGAAAATAAAAACAACGTACGTTCCCACTCTTCCAGCCGTCTTGTGCAGATGATCGAAGCGCATTGGCAACGCACGAATTGAACATTCCTGATGATTCAATATTCAAAATTCATTTATCTTATTCAGATTCAGATTCAGGAGCCCCTGTCCCTGACGCCTATTTTTTTTTCTTATTTCTTATTTTTTTTTAATTTTCATAGTTTAAAGAAATATCTGCCAAAATCCCAAAAAATATTAGTTTTACTCATCTAAATACCATAAATACCAATCAAGAGTATCGTCACTCACTTGAGGCAGACAGGGTATCGTCTCATCTCCAAACTCCTCCCGTATCCTCTTCGTCTCATACCAAAAGGGAAGATTCTCCCATGGAAGGACTGCCGAGAGTAGCGAGGGCTCACCGAGGATCAGGGAGGGCTGAAGGGTCAATCAATAAATAAATCAATCAATCAATCAATAAATACATCAATCAATCAATCAATCAATCAATCAAGCAAGCAATCAATCAATCAATCAATCAATCAATCAATCAATTATTCCTATTAATGTCATAAAGACGATATTGAATAGCCCCTGCAAACCCGCAACATCAGTGCATCTCACAGTGAGGGAATACTCGCTTGATTAGACCAAAATGATATGACTGAGACGGAACACCATCACCAAATCACCAAAAATGACTTTTTGAATACTATTTATATTTATAATAATGTAACTACACTAAATGGTGTTTAATTAATTACTGTACAGGGATGGTCGTAAAATGAAAATTTTACGGATCCGTAAAGTCGTAAAATTTACGGTTTTGAAATCCTTAAAATTCCGTAAAATCTTTAAAACATGTATGTACTTATGCATTTATGCATCATAACAGTATTTATTAACGCAAAGATTAACAACAATGTCAAAGCATATGAAAAAGTAGACCTGCGCTATTAATAATTAGTCGAAACCATATCATTTCATGAGACGAATATATTCAATAAGAACATACTTACACTACTCTTACAAGTTATGTACGCTAAAAAAATATTATATATTTTAAATTTTATGTATTTTATTAGCATTTATTTCTTTAAATTATTTTATAGATTTTACGGTTTTGAATTTTACGGAATCCGTACAAATAAAATTTCACGGCAAATACCATAAAATCCCATCCCTGATACTATGTTGTATTGCATAATTATAAATTTTTTGATTCAATTTCAATGAAACATATAGGGTGATGTAAACAATAAATTGTGGCAAACTTGTGCTTTTTGCAATTGCGTGACAAGGATTGACAACTTTATCGCACCCAATTGAAGTCAGACATCAAATTTAATACAGATTGTTGTCAATATGTCTAATAAATATTTGTGGTTGCAATTAATGAATGAACTATTGACAGACAAGAAAAATGAGGATGATACAAGTCATGACCAGAGAAATGTGCTTCTTTCTAGTCAGACAACAAAAAATCTTCTTTTTGATGTCAATCGATTCTTGCCTTCTCATTGACATCAAAACGAATATTTTTTGTTGTCTGAATAGAAAGAAGCACATTTCTCTAGTCATTCCATTTTTTGGTGCATTTTCACATCCTCATAATAATGAGGAGATAGTTCATTAGTCAAAGCGGCGCACCTCAGACAGGTTTGGTGACACGGCGGAGAGTGTGACAGAGAGAATCATTTGATGCCATCTCGCACGCGCACCCTCTCTAATGCAGCCCACCAAACCCGCCTGGCATCCGCCTCGCCCTCTTTATAAGTTGGAAAACGTGATTAGCCATTCATTGTTGCCTCGCTATTACAGAGGCTGAACTAATGTGTTCTGACATGTATCATCCTCAGTTTTCTTGTCTGTCTACAAAATAGTCACTATCTGTTGCCACATTTATTTATTTCATACATTGACTACAATCGTTTTACTTTTTGAAGTCTGACAACAAAGTTCTCCGATAAAGTTGTCAATCGTTTGCCGTTGTCACACACCTGCAAAAAGCACAAGTTTGCCAAAATTTATTGTTTACATCACCCTATATGAAATACAAAATAAAATAACTAATTGTAAGTATACACACCATACCTTCCCTGGTATTTCCTCAATGCTCCCGACGACACGAACATTCGACAGATTATAATGGCGAATGTACCTAAACTTCATTGCTACATACAGAAAGATAAAGGTAAAGGTACAACCCTTTCAATTCCATTCAAGTTTCCCTTCAATTCCTTTCCTTTCAATTTCAATTCAAGGCTCACGAAGTCCTGCTGGTGATCACGGCTAGGCCAGTGATAATCATCACTGAATTATCACTGGCCTTTATACATACAGTAATCGATCAATATTGCGCCTACCGTACCTGAAAATGATCGTTCGCATCCAGGCGGTAGGCTCGACTACCGTAACCCGATCCGCGCGGGACGCCGCAAGTAGTCCGATCAGCGAACCTTCTCCTATGGCAACTACGTGAGAGGGGTGTAAGGACACGGACTGGAAATGGTTGTTGTTATTATGCATCTACTTAAAATAATCGCAAGTTAAAGTGAAGGGTAGAGAATTAAGTTGATCTGCACAGAAAACAGAAATATTTGCACAATGGTCATCCACACTTTTTACCTTACAATTAACTTCCTTCACCTTCCCCATTGCCATTTTCCCTCATCTCATTGCATTTCGCCTTTAATAATAATAATAATAATAATAATAATAATAATAATAATAATAATAATAATAATAATAATAATAGTATACTTTATGCGGTGCAAAAGTAAAATATAATTCCTGATAGATTAATGAGGAAAAAATGTTTTAAAAAATGTTGCAAATGTTTATCCCAATCGTTGTTCACTTGTTGACACATCTTTATGATGTACGATAAATTAAATTAAACCTTTCCTCCTCCCTGCAGAATTGAGATAAAGTCATAGTAGTGGGTAAGCGTATCATACATTTTCGGCGCCCTTACCGGATTTTTATAGTGGATCCATTTTCGAAATATTTAGAAAAATCATAGGTCGAAAAGTATGCTACAAAGTACCAAGTCTGACCGGATTTTAAGGCAAAATTTCACAAAAATCGAAAAACCTGACCGGATTTTGAGCCAAAATATCACAAAAATCGAGAAACCTAACCGGATTTTGAGCCAAATTTGCGAAAAATCGAAAAACCTGACCGGATTTTGAAAATTAATAACCTAGCTATTCGACCTATGAGAAAAATCTTTATTTTTCACTTAAATTGTAATCTTTCGCATAAAAAATGAGCCTTGTATATATATATGAGTCGATCCTCACATTACAAAGGTATCATAAATTATGAACCTTATCGATAGCCAATCGTAGACTCTCATCGCTCATAACATCATTCAATCGATAGATCATCGTACGAGAGAATCTCGAGTGGAAATCACATGTGCAATACGGTCGATCGATCGATGATGGGGTACTGTAATTGGTCGAGTATTATCGATAAGTTATACTGTAATCATCTCGAATTCGATTGCAATTTCTTAAAAAGATAAGACGAGAATATTGCGAATCAGAATAAAACACGAGTTGTGTGGAAAATTTATATTCCAGCCTTTTTCAATTCACGCCTCACTGAAAACTCCCTTATTGCTTCATCCCTTCATTATTCATATTTTAACTGATGGATTAATTAATTAATTAATTAAATAAGAAAATATTTAAAGTGAAAACATCTTTTAAGGGATCCTGTGAACAGCCTTTGCCTTTCGATGTAACAATAAAAAATATATAAATAAATAAAATAAAACACGGAATAACGTCCAACCTTCCATCTCCGATCGCAAACCAAAGACTGAACTCGTCGTGTCCACAAATCAGCGGGAGCACCTGAACCGATTATCGCTTGATTTTTTTTATTAATCGTACATCACCTACAGTATATCCCACCGTCAATTGCAAATTGAACTATCGTACCTCGCTCACTACAGTATACCCCACCGTCAATCGCAAACTGAACTACCGTACCTCGCCCTCGTTGACCATCGCTCGCTGTGGCAGATGGTAGATGGCTTGCATCCAGTGATCGCGCCACTTAAACATATTATGGTAGATGATAGATTAGAAAATCAATCAATATCCGGATACCGTACCCTACTACTTAGAAAATCAATCAATATCCGAAGACCGTACCCTACTATCGACATCTTTCCACTCGGGAGCCATGGTTAGTGTGTTATCTCCTCCACTTCCGTCCATGTCAATATCCCACCAGGCGAATACTCCGTCGACACGACCTCCTCGTTGTATCTGAATGTATTGTTCATACGTCGGCAACCTTTGTCGCTGGAAATTAAAATCCGGTCGATCATTACCAAGTTGAGATACTCCTTAATCACTTTTTTTCTTCATTTTTTGAGGGGATGAACAAACATGAAAGATAACAGCTCTACCTCGAGTCTCGCAATCGCTGCTTCGTCGTAGATAATTGACTGAGCGTCTTCGAAGTTAAACCTGCACATGATTAATTATTATTATTATTTCCATCATTGCCTTATATGATAAAGGGATCAGCATCAGAGGCCGAATGTATGAGCGACGGCAGCCTTCAAGCGTGCCGTCCCAAGCGTAGGGGGGAGGGGAGGATTTTGGCAAACACCACCTCCTACGCTTGTGACGTCATGTTTATCGGTAAACGGTTTGCCACCGTTCATGATACCTATACTGAACGACGAATCACCCGATTTAAACGACATAAGTAAATAGTAGAGCTTCCTCTGATAATATACGAATCAATAGATCACTCACTCGAATACTACGGTAGGTTCGGCGAGCGGCTTGAAGTGGACATCGGGACGCAGCTGTGACAGCTGCACGTCGTGAACAGCGCAGCTACCTTCAAAGGAAAGATGTAATCAATGAATAAACAAGCACAGAGAGATACAGAGATACTAGAAACATTTAGTAGAAATCAAATGCTAGCATACTACGGTAGGAGGAAATCAAATGTTAGCCTTGGGTCAGAATTATGAATAGGGAATATTGGACGTAGATTTGCGTAAGATTAGTCAGGAATCTAACCATAGTCTTATTTTACTTATTTCTAATACTAAACACATGCACATACCCGAACATTGCTTGCCAATAGGCGTTTCCTCCTCAATCAGAGTCACTACGGCATTCGTCGACGTTGATGTGACCTCGGAAGACGATGAGGGAGGACGGATCATTGTGGTCTGAAAAATGATATTTCACATAATTTTATTGCAAACTACTTGAACATTTTGTACCTGATGAAGCACCCTTGTGTGTACGATAAATAAAAAAAATAAATAAAGTAATAAAGTAGTCCATTCGCGTAAACATTTCCTCTTTCATCGTCATTCCCACATTTTCAGACCTCGACAGTCGATTAGAACCATTATGGTGTCTAGACGTAGGGGCCATCATAACATAATTAATTATTTTTTTCCTAATATTATTTGCATGCCCTTTCTTTGTATCATTTAATTATCATGCATTTAAAATCTATAATGCTTGATCAACTATAATGCTATAATC
Source organism: Parapristionchus giblindavisi (assembly GCA_943737045.1). Lineage (NCBI taxonomy): Eukaryota > Metazoa > Nematoda > Chromadorea > Rhabditida > Diplogasteridae > Parapristionchus > Parapristionchus giblindavisi. The sequence goes on from CALSFV010000036.1 coordinate 829,122, forward strand.
TATAATGCTTGATCATTCTTCTGCCTTTTCTCTCTGCGGTTCGGTCGGTTGGACTATTCTCTCTCCACTCTCGACTCATTCGCCTATTCCATCAAGAGAAGAGGACCAACAGTTGATTCCCCTCCTAGTAGACTTTGGAAAGTCAGGAGCGGTATATCCGTATTGTCAAGCAGGCCGATTGGACGAGCAACGTCAAGTTTTCGTGGGTTATTTGACTATCGTAATCAAGTTTCATATGCTGACGTTTTCTTGAATGGAGATGAATTCTCTCAGAGACGAAAGGATAAATCTTGTGGATAAGAAGATTCCCCCTGTTTTGGCCCCCTCTGCATTTAATGTGCTGATAGGATAAATATGTAATGTAATGTAATGCTTGATCAACTACCTTATCGGGAACCATCATCTCCTCTTCTCTCAACTTTTCCTGTTCCGTAGTTCCGCTGAGCGTGGGCACCGCATCGTATCTGGGGATTCAATCAATCTTTGATCTTTGATCTTTGATCATGTTGAATGCATCTACCAGAGGCACTATGTATGAACGTTGACAAACGGATTATCGACAAATGTGACGTTACAAGCATAGGGGGATGTTTGGCATAGATCGAATCATACATTTTCAAACCCCAATAATGTCGCTATCTGACCAGTTTCAAAATTTGAAAAATCTGACCAGTTTTTCGAGAATGGTCAAGTTTCGCGCATGAGACGAGTTATGAGAGAAAGAAATAATTTATTTGTTATGAAAACATATAATAAAGATTGAACTTGAATGAGATTTGTTGTGAATTAATGTGATAAAGTTTGAAATTGATACGAGATCTTTCATATGAAGGACTATTGAATTGAACGAATATAAAAAATAAAAAAAGTAAAAGAGAAATAAATAGAGAAGGAGAAGAGGGAAGAGAGGTAGAAGTGTTGTCAGATTACGGTACGTAGAGTTAGGTCAGATGTGTGATCTGTTATTTGAATTTTTAATATCGTTTAATTTAAAAGTCGGTTTTACGTATGTTTCCTTGCGTCATGACGATCATTAAGAGAACTAGAAATGTTTAAAATATAAATTGGACACTAACGTTAGTTATTCATTGAGTTTAGTGCCAAAACGCCCAATGGCCCACAGCGTTTCTTTACAACAGTGAGAGCGCGCATTGAAATTTTGGCAAAATGCCAAAAAAATTACGGTATGACTGCACCGTGGTGTGGCTCTCGTCGTCTGCGTCTCTCACTTTTGCGTGCTCTCTCTCTTTTTCGCTCTACCTTTTTCTCTGTTACACCATGAGCGCTCTCGAAACGCTGTGTGGCCCAATGTACGACATTACCATAGTATTGTTGGACAATTGTTTGTAGGCAGTTAGTTCACTTATTTCGAATCGTTTTTTAAAAAAATTTTTTCCAAAATGTGTAGAATTGCCTGAACTTTCACTTTATGTGCATTAGAAAAATAAATAAAAATGATTTGAGCTCATACGTTCATTTTAAACATCAAAACTGGTCAGATTATGGTATTTGGGAAGATGTGAGAGCAACGAAATATTTTTTTTCCTACTTATTCGTGGTCATAATTAATTATAAAAACAAGAACTGCACTCGAAACTGCCTCCAAGTGGTCATTTCACATTTAGAAAGGTAAACAAGTGGTCAGATCTTGTATTTGATAAGATGTGACATCCGTGAAATATTTTTTTCTTACTTATTCGTGGTCATAATTAATTATAAAAACAAGAACTGCACTCGAAACTGCCTCCAAGTAGTCATTTCAGATTTAGAAAGGTAAACAAGTGATCAGATCTTGTATTTGATAAGATGTGACATCCGTGAAATATTTTTTTCCTACTTATTCGTGCTCATAATTAATGATAAAAACAAGAACTGTGCGTAAATGTGCCTCTAAGTAGTAATTTCAGATATTCAAATACTTGTGCTTCTGAGAATGTTGATAGGCACATTTATCAATGAATATCAAATTTTAGTGTTGAATTTACATTTTAAAAATCCATTATTCTCTTAATGATTATACGTGAAGTAATGAAACAAACTGAAATCGGGGATGTGCCTACCAACATTCTCAAAATATTGAATATAAGAAATTGCTTGTTGGAGGCATATTTACTCACATTCTTTTACTTTGATAATTATTTATGAGCACAAATAAGTAGAAAAATATATATTTCAATAACACATCTTTTCAAATGTCAGCTCTGATCAGTTTTGTGGCTTTAAATGACCGTATGAGTTCAAATAGTTTTTATTCTATTATATTTTTTGTACTTGGAAATAAACTTCATCATCTTCTTCAACGACAAGTAGAAGAATTATCGATCGACCGTTGGTGCACATTTCTCAATAACCAACTTTACTGTCCAATTTACAGTTCAAAAATTGATAGCCCTCTTAGTGATCATATTTGACGTAAAGAAGGATAAGTAAATCACAGTTTTAATGCTATTATCAGTAATTATCATTGTACAACTCTAGCAACTCTTCTAGCTTTCTTCCTTCTTCTCCCTTTTTACCTTTTATAGCACGGTGTGACACACCTACCGGAGAAAAGAGTGGGCGGAAGTTTAAACTTTTAGCGCATACCGTATACAGAAAACCAAAAGCGTAGTTCGTGATCACGAAGGCATTTCCGTATAAGAAAAAAATACAGATTTGAAAAAATTCGCGCCATTCCTGAATCATGAAAAAGAACAATCTTACAGTAATTAGTAAGTATTGAAAAATCCTGATTAATGCCTGAATTCTGCAGGAATTGTTGTTGGGTCTCACAGCGAATAGAAAGAAAAAGCGAGAGCGCAGACATGTCAGACACTTTTTGTCTGCTAATTCTGTCGCCGATCGATTTCTCTTATTGTGTCATACCGTGTATTTCGCAATTCTTTATATTCTTTCAATTCAATAGTCCTTCATATGCACGAACACAAACCTTTATTACAGCTCATGATAAATCTATATCACATCAGTTCACAATAAAACTATTTCAATTTTAATCTTTATCACATTAATTTTAAAAAAATCAATTCTCTATTTCTTTCTCCACTTGTCTCGTCCCTTTCGTGCACTTGATCATCCTGGAAAAAAAACTACTGTAGGGGAAAACGAGCTTTCGTAAACCACCCTATTAAATCATTAGTTTATTTGCCCTTATAATGCACATTTGCCTTCGTGCCTACTACGGTGGCGAGAACCAGTCACTAGTCACTAATTATTATCTCTCTCCAACTAGTGCGCAATCTTTTCCACTCTCTCTGATACTCTTCTGTCCCCTGTGGCAGCCGTGCGTTGGGGTCACCGTTGAGTAGAAATATTACTCTTTTTCTACTCTTTGTTTTTTTTTCTCGGCTCTAAGTAATCAAAATATGCAAATCTATATAATTTTGGAATCTACAAATCAAGGGCTATTCTACAAGCCTAAAATTGACTGCAAAAGGACAATTTTAAATTTCTTCAATTTTTCAAGTCATGCATTGCAGTAAATATTTTATTAAAGTAATTCGAATAACAATGAAAAATACAAAAAAGAAAATATAAAAATATTAATAAAGGAAATAAATTATATTATCGTCCGATTCCGATCCGATTTGAAAGAATGCATACACGAAAAATTGAAAAAAAGTGTTCTTTGACAGTCAATTGCAGACTTGGTAAATAGCTCTTAGCTTGTAGATTTCAAACATATTCAGATTTACAAATTTCGAATACTTATAGCCGAGAAATCCCAAAAGGAGTAGAAAAAGAGTAGCTGAAAATAAGTCACTAATGTTGCGATGATCTCATCACTACTAACCGTCGCGCGAGAGGTCGTAAATGTGCCTCTCTCGGTTGTGTAGAGAGAGACTGTTACTAGGGCTAGTAAGTAGTGACTGGTTCTCGCCACCCTAGTGCCTACGCCGTAACCTCCGCCGTAAGGACAGAGGAGGTTACGGCGTAGGCACGCAAGGCAAATGTAACGAATGGTAGGACACTCATAGACTTATTTATACCGCAGCGGTATTACTTATTTATACCGTATTTAAAGTGCATGCATACTAATTCTTGTACATCTATTAATAATATTAATTTAAATGTATAGTTTTCTTTCGTCTCATTTTGGACACCACTCCTTCGTACCATTCATTCAGAGATCAAAAGAAACCAAAATGCGACTCCCCTGAATTTTGCCAATCAAGGATATTTCGAAAAAAAAAACAAAAAAAATTAAACAATATTTGCTCTTTCGAAAATATCAATGCGCTAAAGTTTACTATTGATATATTGAAACGGAAGAATTGCAAATTTGTTTCGGGGAAGTATCTGTAAAAATTTATTTCGAGAAAGTATCGAAAAAGCGAAAAACTAAAAATGCACATCTCTGCTGCCAATAGGGCAAATATTGATAAGTGGTTTACCACAATTTGTTTGCTTATTCGTTCGGGTTTTGACCACTTTTCTATGTTTATGTCACTCCTATATTGTCGTAAAAACGTTATCACGTTATTTACGTGAAAATAAGCGAAAAATAAGCGATTTTTGACAAATCTGACCAGTTTTAAAATTTTTGGTGAAATCTGACCAGTTGGCGGAGCCAAAAATTGTTGGTCTTAGCATAATGTATGGATCGAATAGCTAGGTTAAGGGTTTTCAAAATGCGGTCAGGATTTTTGGCAAATTCGGCTCAAAATAAGGCAACGTTTTTTTTCGATTTTTGGCTCAAAATGCGGTCAGGATTGGTACTTTGTAACATACTTTTCGACCTATGATCTTTGGCAAACACTGGATCGTTTTAGATTAATTATGCTTTTTTTTCTTTAAAAAGTTTCTAACACAACAACCATTTCTTAGTATCTCCCTTTCTTTCTTTCTCTATAAAACCACCTCTGCCTACGCTTGTGACGTCACGTTTGACGATCAAGGCATTGTTACATTTGCCTTACGTGCCTACGCCGTAACGTCTGCTATAACGACGGAGACGCGGCGGAGGGGGTTACGGCGTAGGCACGTAAGGCAAATGTAACGATGCATAACGGTTTGACACCGTTTATAGATACGGCCTCAGTCGTACCTCCTGACAAAGTCAGATTCAATCGGTTGAACGTAGAAGCGTGCTCGAGATGGAATGACACGGCAACCGGGCTGCACATACAGTAGTATTATTCATCATCACAGTACATATCAATCAATCAATTTGTACATATCAGAGATGATACTTTATCATACATTTTCATAACCTCATCATGTGATAAGCGACCCACAATGCAGGGCTCTTTTTATGCGAAAAATAATAAAATTTAAGTGAAAGATATCGATTTTTCTAAATCGACCAACCATAAAAATTTTTTTTAAACCCACTATATTATAAAAATACGGTATAGGCGCCGAAATGTATGATACTAGATGAAGGGAGATTTGTTTAACGGAATCAGCACGATATTAATGTATTCCATACCTGTACAAGGTTCTCCAGTGCCTCTTTGAACGTACGAAGAGCGCCCTCTCCAATCAATTCTGTGTCGAAGACCTGAGCAAAGACAATATTGCAGTATCGACTATGAAAATTCACCCAATCAAGCATCATAAAAAGCACAATTTCTCAGCGAAAATCAGATCAATAATAATAGCTCGTATAAATTTATTTATTATAATATTTATAATAATATTCATTTATTATTAACAAATGCGAATACCTCAGCCACAATGATATTGGGTTTCTCTCCAAGATGAGACAGATCAGTCGATCGAGAAGCGATTACCTAAAAAAAAAAGGTTGTTTTGTAAATTCAAATTCGCGAATTCAAGAGAAAATATTTTAAAAGACTGCTGCAACAAAGAAGTCCCATTATGAATCATCGGCTCATTTGAGAGTCATGACCCAATACACATACGATATACCAGATACTCAAGAAAAGTCAGTCATCGATACTCCCCGAGAGGGTACCTACCGTAATCTTGTCCGCGTATTCACTCGCAGCGATGATTCGCTTCGCGCACTCAGCCATCGGCTCGAACACCTGAGATAATAATAATAATAATAATAATAATAATAATAATAATAATAATAATAATAATAATAATAATAATAACTCATTCATTCATTACATCAATCAATACACGCTGAGACTACTCATGCCTAACGTTGGCAAACGGATTGTCGACAAATGTGACGTCACAAGCGTAGGTGTAGGCCATTTGACAAAGATATTCCCCCTTGTGACGTCACATTTGTCGGCAACATTCATTCATAAGGCCTCATTCATTCATTCATTTCATTTAAATCACATTTATTAAGAGTTCATTTCGAAGGCAGAAGTCGTCGAGCATTTTTGCCTTTAGAAGAAGAAGAAAAATCAATATCCCACCTCCAGCGCCGTAACCTGATCAGCTCCAGCCCGTGCAGCCATCAGTGACAATAAACCGGTTCCGGTTCCTGAATCAGGATACTGTAGCTCAATAGATACGGTAACATCAGGATACGGTACATCAATAGATACGGTAACGTCAGGATATTGTACATCAATAGATACGGTAACATAAGAATAATCAATAACCTACCAATGTCGAGCACGTGCACGTACTCCCCACGCGATTTCCGCTCACGGATTACTGCAATGAGAGCAGCCTCATATCGATCGTTCCTGTCGTAATCCAGAATCATATCGCCGAAACGAGACCGAGCAATCTCCTAAAATATCGAACGATAAATAAATTTATTTAGGCAATCATGGTCCTTCCATTATCCAAATCCATGGTAAATGAATGGTATGATCATTTACCCGTAGTGTATCTTTCGAAAAGTCGTACACAGTACCCCTACTAAACAATCTATTCTCAAACTACCGTACCCTGTGATTATCGTAAACTTATGTAGCGCTAAAATATTGCAAAAGTAGATGGACAAGTGAAAAGTAATGGTGATTTTGTGGTCGTAAAATAGTTACACTGGGTCAAACCAGGAAAAGTAGCATTTGACGGTATTTCTGAAAACCCGATGCAAGAGTTTGTCCATTGCGAAGCTACGGTACAATATTTGAACACCACATCATAGTACGTAATACAGTACACGTGGATGAGATACAGTATCCCTAAACGTTCCACTCTCAAACTACCGTACCCATTGCTTATCTTAAACCTACAGTACCCGATACAGTATACCTGAATGAGATCATATTCATCATCAGCGCACTTCCACTCTCGTGCCCCGGTGATATGATTGATGGTCTCGACGAAAGTCTTCTTCGAGTCTCCAGACGATATCTCATCATTGATTGGTGGTGGCATGCCTACCGTACCACCTACTGTATCCCTGAGTAGACGAATGATCAGTGGCCGTATGCAAGAACAATGGGAAAAAAGTTTTCCGGGAAAATGTGACGTCATTAGCGTAGGCGGAGGATTTTTGGAAAACGCCTCCGCATACGCAAATGACGTCACATTTCCTGGAAAACTGTTCTTGCATACGGCCACCGATATCGTATACCGTGGTTAAACCGGACGCGATACAGTATACGAAAGTATACAATATCCATTATCAATCACAAATATACTGAATTGAACGTGGGATTGTGTCATACAAATTTCCCCAATTTCGCCCGAGAAAACCGCACAGATATTGCAACTTGGGTCAAGCGACCATCCAAATGTCTTCTCCAAATATTGATTTTAGGGAAAAAACACGAGATCTTTATGCACAACACATATAAAATGAACTGATTTATTGGGTAATATAGGACAATCTCAGAATCTCTCAACGTATATATGGCAAGCTATAACACATTATACAAAAGTGAAACGATCAATGACGATTATCGATTATCGATTTACTACTTACTCAAATCAACATCATTCACGGCGACAGCAACATCATTAATCGATACAGTATCATCGTCCGTCTTCGCAGCTACAGTATCCTTGACATTTTCCTTATCCACTACAGTATCCTTGCCGACTACCGTATCCTTCTCAACTACAGTATCCTTCTCATCGTCTACCGTATCCCTTGGACTATCATCGCCCAGTCCCTCGCCCATCTCCTCGTGGTCTTCAGCTGCACGGGCAGCGATGGCAGCGCAAACCTGAATCATCGTTATTTATTTATTTAGTATAATAACAAGGGGAACCTCAATCATAAAGTATTTAAGGAGGTGCTAAAATCTTGGAAAAGTAGATGGGAAAAGTTCCTGGAAAACTACTTTTACAATCATAATTTTAAGACTACTTTTCACTTTTCCAAGATTTTAACACCATATTAATCGAATTGTAGCATACAACTTCACAAATACACTGATTCCAGGCAAAGATGGACGAGGAACACTAAATACTGACCTTCTTATGGATCGGCCAATCAAACTTCTGACACTCTTGCGAGCAGTACGGTAACTGAATCGATATTCATCAATTATAACAATATCTACGTCAATTTCATTATTAATTCTATATGCAACTTCCCTACCAAAATCGCGTCAACTTCATCACTCCATGTTGCTTTCCCCTTCAGTATTCATGTTCTAACTGATGGATAAACAAATAAATAAACAAATAAATAAATAAATAAATAATCTCTCATCAGCCCCACCTTACACTGCACACACCGCTTCTTCGCCGTTGGTCCTCCACAGGTGGAGCAGAACTTGTTGAGGGCAAAGATGCGCTGACCGAACAGAGCCTACAACATAGCATGAATCAAATTTAATTTATCGATTATTTAAATAAATAATCGTTAATATATCGAATATTTTAATAAATATTATTAATATATCGATTATCTTAATCATCAGTTTCATGAAGATAAGATGGCACAAACGTCAATTGATCGCAATTTTCCATCAAAGGGTCATCAAAACAGGCAAGTCAATCAATAATAATAATAATATTATTATTATTATCATTAATAATATACCTGAATAATATATTCGTAGGCCGATGGTCGCTCACCGAATGGCGTCTTAGCCATTGCCTGCAATGAACCAAATCGTTAGGAAATTGCACCATACGCTGGCAGATATGAGAGATCCACTGAGTGGGTTGAATGGCTCCAGCTTCAGACGGAGTCAATGCTCCAGAATTTGGAAAAGAACTGTTTTTTATACTAATTCCACTATGCTGTTTTAACTCTAAGACCATTCAACGCTTTCCGATTGCTACATAAAATGTATTTCATAGTAAGATATTACGATCCGTTCAAGTCGTTCTGGTGATAACGTTATTTTAATAAGTGATCACATCTCAGACATCAATTTTCACAATAAAATCAAGCACCAATCAGCATGAATTAATATAAAACAGTTATTCCTCAAAACCCTCCAAATTTCTGGTGCATTAACATCCTAGGGAAAATCTCATATAACACCAAAACTCAATTAATAAACGTCGCCTTCAAAAAATGAATTTAAAAAAATGAAATTCAAAAATTGATAAACGTCGCCTCACCTTCACCATCGTCTCGAAGAGCAGCGATTGTCGGTAGGGAAAGGCGACGATGGCACCGCGAAGATGTCGATCGAGATTGAGACGAATCTTCAAATCAGAAATTGGGAAACGTCGCCATAAATATGGTGTATGACAACGTTTCCCAATTCAACCATCAAATTATGAATTAGGAAACGTCGCCATAAATATGGTGTATGACGATGTTTCCCAATTCAACCATAAAATTATGAATTAGGAAACGTCGCCGTGAATATGGTGTACTCCCTACCGCATCTTCCGGATTCATAGCGAGTAAGTGGCGAGCGAATGCCGTGCACAATTCCGCAATCGTCTTCTTTGATCCGGCAGCTTAAAGGGTCATCCAATAAAGTCAGTTGGCGATCACAGGATGCAGTCATAGGTCGAATAACTAGGTTACAGATTTGCAAAATGCGGGTTGGTTTCACCAAAAAATCACTAAATGCGCCCGTGTTTTCAATTATTAAAAAATACAAAATTCGCTAGTCTTTTCACAAAAAATACAAAATGAGGTCAGGCTTCGTAGTTTGCAACGTGCTTTTCGACATGTGGTGTGCCGAAACGGTTGCAACCGTACCTTTGGTCTGTTCTTCGATGAACTTGATCGTCTCGCGCAGTGTGATCAGCACCAGCCACAACTTCATTGACATTACCTGCACATGATAAATCAATAATTCACTGTTACAGTAAGATAACTAGTCTACCGTACTCTGGCCATAGGTCGAATAGCTAGGTTATCGGTTTTCAAAATCCGGTCAGGTTTTTAGATTTTTGTGAAATTTTGGCTGAAAATCCGCTCAGGCTTGGTACTTTGCAACATACTTTCGACCTATGACTCTGGTATACGGTAGCCATAGGTCGAAAAGTAGGTTATAAAGTACCAAGAGTGACCGGATTTTGATCCAAAATTTCGCAAAAATCGAAAAACCTGACCGGATTTTGAGCCAAATTTGCCAAAAATCGAAAAACCTGACCGGATTTTGAAAACCGATAACCTAGCTATTCGACCTGTGACGGTAGCTAAACTACAGTATACCTCATTGGCCTCCTTGCATCGTAGCTGCTTCTCGAACACTCGATCGACCACCCATACTAACTTCTTGCTGTACCGCTCGAGATGTTGGGGGTTGTCACGAAGACGGAAGATGATTGCGACTGGGTGGACCTACAATACAGTAATGTTCACCATCAAATCAATCAATCAATCAATCAATCAATCAATCAATCAATCATTTTATTCAATCAATCAATCAATCATTTTATTCAATCAGGCAGTGAATGCTCATTGTCAGGCCTAAATCCATTACAGATTAGGAGAGACTTTCTGGCTCAAGTGACATTCTCTTGGCACTTGGCCAAAAAGTGATATGAACCGATCGGGCCCAAACCGTGCACAGTTGTAGTATGGGCTGACATAAGCTCACAGACGGAGTTTGGGTTCGTCATATCTGCACCCTCGCTAAATATCGTAAGTTCGATGAAGTGTCATCAAAATTTCAAAGTTTACGATTCGTTCGATATGTGTATATTACGAAGGGCAATAGTAAGCAGGTAAATTCCACCAAGTATCATCCCGATCCAAAACCGTGAGACCCAGAAAAAAATTTAAAAAGACATAAAAAATATTTTTCTATTTTATTTTATTTTTCCTACAATTGCCTATCGGTGAGGGTCATTTTTTATTCCTTCAATTTGACGAGTATTCATTAGTGTAACTATTGTATGAAAATGAATTAAAACAAATTGGGAAAAAGTTGCCTTATTCCCGAAAAAACATGATTAATTTGCCTTTTTATCGCCAACTGAGCGAATAAGCATTTACCGGTTACGGTTATGCAAATTCAAAATTTCAAAATTGATATTTTTTTTCGAAAAATAGTGTGATATTACTATTCAAATATTCAGATAACTAACAAATGATAAAAGAAAACAATAAAATAATACCGAAATCGAATGAAAACAAACAGTTATTGCCGAATTTTGAATTTCCGCATTTGCATTACCGTATCCGGCACACGCTTAATCGGCTCAGTTTGCAATAAAAAGGCGAATTAATCGTGGTTTTTCGGGAATAAGGCAACTTTTTCCCAATTTGTTTTAATTCATTTTCATACAGTAGTTACACTAATGAATACTTGTCAAATTGAAGGAATAAAAAATGACCCTCACCGATAGGCAATTGTAGGAAAAAATAAAATAAAATTGAAAAATATTTTTTATGTCTTTTTAATTTTTTTTCTGGGTCTCACGGTTTTGGATCGGGATGATACTTGGTGGAATTTACCTGCTTACTATTGCCCTTCGTCATATACACATATCGAACGAATCCGTAAACATTGAAATTTTGATGACACTTCATCGAACTTACGATATTTAGCGAGGGTGCAGATATGACGAACCCAAACTCCGTCTGTAAGCTCATGCCAGCCTGTACTACAACTGTGCACGATTTGGGCCCGATCGGTTCGTATCACTTTTTGGCCAAGTGCCAAGCCATAAGCAAAATATGTTCACTGAGTCAGATAGTGTCTCTTAGAACTATTCACATAGAAAAAAAATCATGGATTCAATCTTCTTATTATTGGTATCGTTTCACCTTTTTACAAAACAATCATGGCATCGATAAATTATTATATTATGAAAGATATTAATTTTAAATAATTGTATAGCTGTAAATTGTCCCACGGCACATAATGAACGTATAAGCACTTGATCATTCCATGCAAATTTAAATAGTCAAAGATATCCCATAGGAAAGGATGACGTGAAATGATCTTCGTCGAAAGGTGTCTATTCATAAAACGAGAAATTGCACGGAAATAACTTTCCATTCCGTCAACACGTTGTCGTGTCATGAATATGAGATATTATGAGGGGATAAAACGTCATGTTGCCTACCGTAAACCTACAGTAATGCCCAACGTTACAGTAATCCCATCTCCTACGGTAAACCTACAGTAATGCCCAAAGCTACAGTAACCATATACCGTACCTTGTGTGAACTGGTGAGACTGTGGACAAAGCGCACAAAATCGAGTGGATAGTGCTCATCGGAATCAGCTCCTTTGGGATGCAGGAACTTCTCGACCTATAATAAGCATAATTTAATAGCTTTAATAAATGTAATTTTACAAAATTCCAAAAATACAGCATTTTACTACTCGAACTAGATACCATCAATTATAAAAATGAAGTACTGAATTAAATAAAATTTAATTTTGATTTTAATTAAATTAAACACTGCACACCTCATCAATACAAACGTGATTGTTGATCACAGTAACGGCCTCATGTTGTCCTGAAATTAAATATTTAATTAAATATATTCAGTAAAAAAACAAGGTACCGTACCCACAAAGGCAGCCATCTCCGCAGCGTTCTTATTGATCGTATTTGTCTTCTGTGCGTATGCACCAGCGTCCATCAACATACGGCACAGCTCTGGCTTGCCTGAACATCAATACAAACTTATACTACGGTAGCCGTGAATCGAATCAATCGATTATCGATAATCAGGTTCAGACCTGCGAGGGCTGCGAACATGAGAGGAGTATAGCCGTGCTTGTGTCCCTTCGTATTCACATCAGCACCCTTCTCGATCAGATACTGTAATAGATCAATTATTGATTTTTAGTGAGTTGAAAAGTCATTTTCTAAATAAGAACGCTTCAAAGATACTGGGATCGTCGCGCAAATAACAACAACGAAGCAATTTCCCTGTAAACTGCTTTGAAACGATTACGCCCGTGGGCAACAACGGAACTATTTAGTCGCATTTCGAAATTAGTGCAACCTTGCCCGTCAATCATTATGGAAAGTAAATAGGGAATGTCTAACAAAGAATAAGCCAATCAATAATATGTTCCACTACCGTACCTTGGCCAACTCAACATCTCCCTTGAAGGCAGCCGATGACAGAGGTGTCATTCCCTCTTTGTCCTCACAATCGATTTGAACCTCGCCTGATTCGAGAATAGCTCGAGCATCCTTGGTCTTGCCTGAAGGTGGTATAGTCGATCAACATGATTAAACTACCGCAGTCAACCGCAGTCAAAAGATAGTGTTATATTTTGCAAGACCAACACAGTTTGTTGAAGTAAAATATTTATTATGGTTATCACTTCTATATGCTTTTGTCCGCTATGGTCTTCTATTACAAGAAATGAGCTTTGATGCGACGAAAGCACTTGTGATTACTAGAGCAGTGTAAGTATAACCATACATGGGCGGGGTACCTGGAGCTCGATTCTACACGGGGGCATTCGAACGAAAAATTGTTAATTTTACAGGGGCCTTCATTTTTTTCAAAACTTTCACCCAAACGTCATTTTTTACAGGGGCACCCCAAGTCGCCGCCCATGTATGATAACAATGAGCCATAGAAAGATACAGTACTCACCATCAGAAATGAACTGAAATAGCTCGGCTTCTTTCGTCGTAAGGCCAGTCATGTCTGACTGACTGACTACCTTGCGTGTTGATATCCGCTCACTTATGGACCTTCTTCTCGAATCTTCTTTTGGTCTCTCGAATCTTCCACTCGTCCCTCCGACTCCTCCTCTCCGCTCAAATAGCAGTTGTCAGGGCAACTATAAGTGAATCCTCTCTCCATTTCTGGTCCAATGTAATGGATGTCAGCACGCAGCTTATTCCACACGATATGCCACACATTGGGCACTGGGATCACGAGAATCTGCCCATTTACGGAAGCAACCACAACATTCTATTCGTTTACTCTTTCTATTTTCGTTCAAACAAGACCAAAATAAAACCATGTGACGTCAAATCATGTATAGATAAAGAACGAGTGAAGGCGAACAGTATGGCATGGAAATCTCAAGAATACGTTGATGTAAAATGAATTTCAAAAGATAATTTAAAATATAAAGTAAACCGCAACGCGAGAAAGTACCACGCGCTGCGTATGTAGTTCGTCGGGTCACCTTGCACATCTTAGGTCACTTTTGTTTCCTTGATTTCTCTAAAATACTGTAGACACTTTCAGAAATATTTGTTTCTTCCAATTTTCTCATTCTAGTGTAAAGTTTTTTTAAGACATTTATTTCAAGAATCGATCGTAAATTTAACTTTTGCATAAAAGTTTCATGTTCAAAATAGAAAAAATTGAAATGACATCTCACAGATAGAAAAATCCCTTATCTATTTACAAAGGAATTATTCCCTAGAACATTCTCCTCCCTACGTAATTCTTCCCTAATTGATAAGGGAATTCGACTCCTATGAAAAATATGAGGGAATAATTCCGTAATGATACGCTTCTAGGGTTTTTTCTCTGTGTTCTACAGATAAATAGATTATTAAATATAATTAAATAAATATTATTAAATACTATAGTCAACATCACTCAAACGTCTCCAGATCTTCACACTACATTATTCTTGTGCTTGACTCATTTCTCTTTAGTCTTTCTCCCTCTCCCTCTCCCTCTCCCTCTCCCTCTCCCTCTCCCTCTCCCTCTCCCTCTCCCTCTCCCTCTCCCTCTCCCTCTCCCTCTCCCTCTCCCTCTCCCTCTCGCTTCCTCCATCCCTAGGGCGACCTCATTCCGGACACAGAATGGGTCCCGGGAGGACATATCTTTGTCTCTGTCTACATCTCTATCCATCTCACAATTGCATCAACTGCCACTAAAATCCACTCCAATCTATTAGATTGTTTCTATTTATTTATTTATGTATTCCATCAAATATAATATTAACTATAAGAGGTGATATGTATAAGGACAGAGATATATAGATTTCCGTCGCATAAGGCACTTTCGGTTTTGACTTTGGCAGTTTTCAAAGGATGGGGATGTCTCTTCGAACTTTTTTAAAAAAATAATCGAGCTAGAAGCTATATAAAGTCGTTAAAATTCGTGAAAAATGCGTCTCCCTCATAGGTACACCTCTACGAAATTTGAAACTCTCCACTCTGGCAATGCTCTCTCGCTTTCTTTGTTTGCGAGAGAGTGTTGCCAGAGCAGTGAGTGAAATTAGCTCGGGTTGCAATTGCTCTATACTCACAAGGGAACTGTCTCAACTTAATGTGGCCATATGGCATGGGAATAATTTACCTGAATCAGTTTTCGATGCTGATTACGAATCCGTTTTCAAACGTTGCCCAATCGAGCTGAGATTCGAGAAAATCGATATTAAAATTCGCTAGTGTAATCGGAAATTCGTGAGACTTCCTATATAAACCATACCAATGCGTTCATAAACTCATCCATCAAATATCCAGACACCTCCTGCTGTAATTTAGTAGATATTGTAGGCAAGTTGTGAATTTTCGAATCAAATAGTCGAATTTCAAGATCGATTTTATCGAATCTCAGCTCGATTGGGCAACGTTTGATAACGGATTCGTAATCAGCATCGAAAACTGATTCAGGTAAATTATTCCCATGTCATATGGCCACATTAAGTTGAGACAGTTCCCTTGTCAAATATAAGTTTCAACAAATAGTGATACTCAGAGATAGAAATTTTCAATAATCCCGGTTGCTTTCCGCGGAGGAAATATAAAAAAAACATTACTCTGGTATTTCAGAACTTCTAAAGGCACACCCAAGCTAATTTTACTCTCCGCATTGGCAATACTCTCTCGTAGACAAAGAAAGCGAGAGAGAGTGTGGCCAGAGCGCAGAGTTTCAAATTAGCTCGGGGTATCGCTTCAAAGTGCACTTATCATGTTCACTTGAAGTAGACTTCTAAGTCTGCGTCAAGTTAAATTTAAGTTTCCTTCAAGTGGTGTATATACTGTTATGCACCTCGTCAAATGTTCTTTTACTTGAAGTTGGCTTACGGTAAACTGCTGGTCACTGGCGCATTTGAAGTAGACTTCGAATTTTGAAATACCAGAGTTACACAGTATTCTGTTCATTGTGGAGTTCAGAACGGCCGCTCAACATAGAAATTCTCTCTCTCGTTTGCTCTCTCGTTTGTCTTTCTTTCAAAGAAAAATGGCTCACACAGAGGACGTATCGATGAAAGGTGTCAAATCGTTTGCCGGCAAACGTGACGTCGCAAGCGCAGGGGGGGGAGCAAGTACGGCAAACGCGTCCGACTAAGGTTGTGACGACAGGTTGATCGGCAAACGGTTTGACAACGTTCATGGATACGGATCAAACTTTCTTATACACACTGAGCAATAAGTGTTGTCCACGGAGCTCAAAAAGTGTTAAACATAACACTTCTCAGGAGCTCCTTGGAGCTCTTATCTTCTCAGGAGCTCCTTGGAGCTCTTCTCTTCTCAGGAGCTCCTTGGAGCTCTTCTCTTCTCAGGAGCTTCGGAGCGGAGTACACATATTGCCCTGTGTGTATTCACATATGTTTCTCCTTTGAGATTAAACAGTCCATACTTCATCAAATTAATATACTCGATCTACTCAAGTAGACATCATACAATTATATATAATATATTTAAATATATTAAATATATTTCCTGCGGTTCTGCCTGTAGTCATTAATCCTCTAATCATTTCTCCCTCTCCCTCTCCCTCTCCCTCTCCCTCTCCCTCCCTGACACTGCTTTCGTCTCCATAGTGACCGTCGTCTACTTCATCTCCCTCTCCTGAGGAAAGGGAGCGACATCTTGGAAGAGTCATAGATATTCATTATCACCCATATTACTTTGTTCTTTAAAGACACCCCAAGCTAATTTGAAACTCTCCGCTCTGGCCACGCTCTCTCATAGAAAAAAAAGCGAGAGAGCATTACTTATTATTTGTATTGATCGCTATTGGCGTGATTAAATAAGCAGCCACAGTTCAGACGGCGATGCGTTTTGTTTTTTTGAAATCTCGAAGAAGGATTTATGCTACTACGGCATTTTTTTTGCTAGCGGGGCACACCGTTGAGAGGCCAAATCTCGCGGGGTACACCGCGAGGTGCACCACGGTGTGGAAGTGACGGTGTGCCTCGCGGGGTGGACATCAAATCTCGCGGGGCACACCGTCCCCTCCTGTCCCACGGGGCACGCCGTCATCCACCTCGCGAGGTACCCCGTCTCAAAGTTCCACCACGTGGTGTACCTCGCGGCGTACACCACCGGATGGAACGGTGTGCCCCGCGAGCAAAAAATACCGGAATCACTGTAATCCATTGCTTGTCGTTTGTACCTCACATACGGCCTAGCAATCATCACCCGCAGGCAGGGCTGGGACAGAAAAATTTTTTTTTCTGAAAACAGAAAACAGAAATTTCTGTTTTCAAAAAGCAGAAGAAACAGAAAATTCAGAAAAAAAACAGAAAATGTCATAAAATCATTGATTTGCCTTATTTTCATAAATTAGTTCGGTTGCAAAACCAATTTCGCATACATTTTTATCGAGGCGCCAGCGAAAAACAACAAAATAGCAACATCATAGAATCGAAACGATGATACCGGCTTCATTCGACTATCTCCAACACCGAGATACCAAAGCCCGATCATGAAATTTTCGGCCGACTATACACAGCGATTAAATTTTGCCGAGTAGGGATAGTTTTTATTCTGGCAAATGCTTGCCTGTATGTGGCAAATAGCTGTTTTTGCGACTAACATATGCCAGAATGGGGGGCAAATCGTGTACACAAGTAGGGAAAGAAGGGAAATCTGATGCCATATTTGGGCCAATTTATTGTCTCTGTGTACGGTATTTGAAAAAAACACTTATGGCCCGTTAAAAAATAGTGGAAAACCGAAATCGGTGACTTTCCACCCGTTAAAAAAGTACCCGGAAAGTCGAAAATGGAAACACGAAATTTGAATTCGCGCGCGCTCAAAGAGGTGCGGGAATTCAGATTCCGACAGCGAATTTTCGCGGATTCCATTTTTAGCAAGAAGGAAGTTGAATTTCCATTTTACTGCTACAAATCGGTGACGGAAAGTCGGAATTTGAATTCCCGCTCCTCTTTGAGCGCGCGCGAATTCAAATTTCGTGTTTCCATTTTCGACTTTCCGGGTACTTTTTTAACGGGTGGAAAGTCGCCGATTTCGGTTTTCCACTATTTTTTAACGAGCCATTAGTAAATGAAAACTAAATGAGTTTTTTTTTCATTTTTTAAACAATTTTAATAATTAATATTTTCTGAAAATTTTCTGTTTTGAAAATATATTTTCTGTTTCTGGTCAGAAAATTTTCTGGTCTCCAAAATGACCAGAAAACAGAAAAAACAGAAAATTCAGAAACAGAAATTCCCAGCCCTGCCCGCAGGATTTCGTGTGCCTTCAATAACGGTTTGTTCCTTTACCTTTTACTTCGCATAAGGTCGACCGTAGAGATTCGCATGAACATTCACGGCTCTCCATCCTTTCGATAAAATAACTTGTCCGAAAATCCAGTTAAAACATAACTGGCCAAGGATCCGTACACAATTTAAATCACTTGTAATTAGAAATAAATGAGAAATTTCCAATTTAGGCGTTTTAGAATTTCCGTTTTGGTTTTTCTGGGGACTTTTAGATTTATGTAGGAAATCGATATTTTGATTTTAATCATTAATGTCTACATCACACACTTCTTCCTTTCTATGATTCATTTGATATTTCCATGAAAGTTGTTGTGGAAGTGATTCGTGTTATTTGCGATCACGAGATCCAAAAGTTTTCACGATTTTTTTCTCTATTTTTCCGAGGTATCCAGTTTACATCAATTATGCCTACAGCTGATCTTGGTTAACTGTTCACAATCTCTTCTCCCTCATTCTCCCTCTCCTCCTCCCTCTCTCTCTCTCTCCCTCTTCTTCTCCGTCTCCTTCTCCCTCTCCCTCTCCTTCAATCTCTCATACTTCCTCTCTCTCTCTCTTTCCCTCTATTTCTCCTTCTCTCTTCTCTCTCTCTCTCCCTCTCCTCTCCCTCTCCCTCTCCCTCTCCCTCTCCCTCTCCCTCTTCCTCTCCCTCTCCATCTCCCTCTCCCTCTCCCTCTCCCTCTCCCTCTCCTCTCCCTCTCCCTCTCCTCTCCCTCTCCCTCTCCTCTCCCTCTCCCTCTCCTTCTCTCTCTCCCTCTCCTTCTCTCTCTCCCTCTCCCTCTCCCTCTCCATCCATTTCAAACACCTCATGCATACAGCCAACCTTCGCTTACTCGAGTACTCTATTATTCAGTGAGAGACTAGAGAGGGGCATACATAATAGGAGAAGTAGAGTTAAAAGTATAGGGGAGAGAGGAAACAGTGGAAAGGGAGAGGGAGAGAGAGGGAGAGAGAGGGAGAGAGAGGGAGAGGGAGAGAGGCTAGACTAAAAAGGAGAGGAAGAGCATTACTCTTACTGCCACCTGAGTCAACACTGTGAGGGAATGTGGAAACATTGAAAAAGAGGAATATTAGAAAGGAGAGGGAGAGGAAGAGGGAGAGGGAGATGGAGAGAGGAAGAGGGAGAGAGAGACGGAGGTAAATGTAGAGGGAGGGATGTGCATATAGAGTTGGAGACACGAAAAGGCAGTTTCGTCATGTGTAATACTATTGTTATTTTAGCTCATTATCTTTTGATTATTCCTGATTATATACAGTGTGCTCCTTCCCTCCCTCTCTCCGCCCCCCCTCGACTCTACCCATTATAATTCATTTATTTATCACTTGCTGTCACATTTATTTAATGTAAGATAAATTATATAATCCCTTGCATGATTCTCAGCAAGAATAGCCTAGTAAGTCAGGTTGCTTGATACGGCTATTGTATTGTCTTGATCGTTCAGATCAATTCGTTGACAGTGTTGTGTAGCATTTATTGTTATGTGGTCACCCTTAAAGGCACACCCCAAGCTAATTTTACTCTCCACATTGGCAATACTCTCTCGTAGACAAATAAAGCGAGAGAGTGTGGCCGGAGCGGAGAATTTCAAATTAGCTTGCCTTTAAAGCAATTCCATATTCTCCGTCTAAGCACATTTTTTATAAGGTGATACTCGCAGTCATATTTCACAGTTAGCCATACATGTTGCATGCTCACACTTCAGTTCCGTTGATCATTTTGCACAATTATTCAAGTGAGAGTAGCTGTGATGTTCACATATAGATAATCTACGAGTGGGGCAGCGAAGTCATTATCATCACCTATTTATTTTTGTTCATATTCATTTTCATGTGTCGTTGCATACGTGTGCATGTAGATAAAATATAAATATAAATATATATCATACTCTACACTCCTTCTCCCATCTCCACTGATAATCCAACGAAATGACTCCATAATCGCATTATATTGTGCCTTCTCTGTTAAAGGGAGCGTTACCTCACGCAATTGTCTCTTCATTGCACACACTATTTCTCTGTTTTCTAACAACGAGAGAGCATTGCGCGTCGAAGAGACCATTGAGTGATGTTACGCTCCCTTTAATCAATACAAAAAAAGAAAAGTATGTGAAAAGTTGATGTTTGTTATTTTCTAATCCACATCCCACTGTGTTCTTTTTTTCTTTAAAAAAGCTTGGGAAAAGCTCTCTCTCGTTATCTCTGTTTACGAGAGAGTATTACCAGAGCGGACAGTAAAATTCACTCGTGGTGAATTTTACTGTCCGCTCTGGTAATACTCTCTCGTAAACAACTTTTTTTGAGTGATCTCCTGCAGGACTTCGTGTGCCTTGAATAACGGGAGCGATCGGGACGATACTTTGCCAGGTTTTGTATCACTCTTGGATTATTGTCTCTGCCAAGCTTACAGCCTGGAGGGGCTTCACTGAACACAGAGTTATGAAATGTTTTTCCCAAATCATGCCTTTACCTTTTTTTTCTCATAATTCTGAACCACTACTGCAACCACTACTTCGTTCCACTCCCTTCCATCCAATCCTTCCATCATTCTAACCCCCCTCCATACATCATCTTTCACCTTTCCATGGTATTAGAGTATGCATGCACGATTTGAGACAAGAGAGGGAGAGGGAGGGGGGCAAGAGGGAGAGGTATAAGGAGAAGGAGGGAAGAGGGTGAGGATATGAGACATAGAAAGAGGGAGAGAGAGAGCAAAGGTAGAACGCAAGTCCTACTTTCAATCTATTATATTGACTCAGTCCACATATGTTTCACACTCTTCATTTATTCTTCTGAATGATTCAGCTCCAGTCACAATGATTCTAGCGCACCTAGAAAAAATTTATAAATATCACGCGGACCTCTCCACCGCTAGGCCTTGCCAACCTAACCTATCATTGATCGCCGTTTGATCTTTGATACACTGAGTCTATATAGGAGCTGCACTTCCCCTCTATTCCCCTTATCCACCCCTCTCGGTTTGCCCCACATTCTCTAATTTTCATGTTCTTCAAAGGGAGCGTAACCTCACTCAATGGTCTCTTCATTGCGCATACTATTTCTCTGTTCTCTAACAACGAGAGAGCATTGCGCGACGAAAAGACCATTGAGTGAGGTTACGCTCCCTTTAAATGTTGTCGCATCTTTTTGATGTATGATAAATTAAATTGAATTTAAAAAAACGTAATGATTTCATTTATGGCCATTACGAATATCATTATTCGAGTATTCTTGTCGTATCTCCTCTTAACCGTAATCATAGATTTTCTCATCCTTACCGTATATCTCCCTTACCGTATTCATTCGACATTATCTATCTGTACATCTAGAAAGCCACTCCGATATCATTATCTTAGCGACGAACATCCATCAATCCCCCCCCGTGTCATCACATATCCCGTTACGTACATAATATGATGGCAAAACCAAAATCGCCTTATGCGACGGAACTCCGTCTATACCTCTTCTGCCCTTATATGTACATATCACCCCTACTATATTTGATGGAGTAAATAATTAAATAAATTAATTAATGATGGAATAAAGATGAGGAATAAGAATAGGAAAAAGTTCCCTTTCACCACCACGCCTTTCGTTGTTATTTCATGAATAAGTATAATTAAATAAATAATTAAATAAATAAATAAATTTTGTTTCAGAATGACTGAAGAAGATCGAGCGAAATATGAGGAAGAAAAAGCAAAAGTGATCGAGGAATGGAGTGATGTAGAGCATTTTATACTTATTTATTTATTTTATTTTATCAATCATGATCAACAAAATATGATAGTCATATTTCATATAGGCTGTATGAAAAAAGGCTCACTTTTAGCAAATTTGACTCTAGCAACACTCTCTCGCAGACGAATACAGCGAGAGAGCGTTGTCAGAGCGGAAAGTTTCAAATTAGATTCTATTGATCTTTTGCAGATCGAATTGAGGTTCAAGGATGGACCACCCAGGAGTAATTCAGAAGAATCTAATGAAGAAGAATCAACGTTGGGACGGCAAGGAAACGGAACACGTAATGGTTGATTATTATATATTATATATTATTTATATATGTATATATAGATATATATATATTTTTAAATCTATCGATTGGGTCGCTGTGGAAACAAGGAATATTGATTCAAATGTGAAGAGGAAAAGTATATTTAAATTGATGCAATTTCACATATTTATTGTTAGAATTAAGTTTGATAAAAAAAATGTTTCGTTGTTCATGATCCTCGTTTCTTTTCAGATAACAATGGCGAGTTTGTTGAAGAAATCTTCCAGAATGCATTGTGGAGGCGAATTTTCGAGATGAACTATGATAATGCAATGGTATATTTATCGATTTGCATTTTCAATCAATAAATCAATAAATCAATAACAGGCAGACGCGCGCAAAGAACTGCTCGACAATAACAATGGCAAGGAAGCTAGCGCATCGTATCCCTTCTCCGGATTGCTGTTCCTGCGACGATGTGTGTGCAGGTACTGTAGATTGTGAGATATTATTGATTGATATGGATTACTCGAAGCTGAATAGTTCTCATAAGAATATTTGTTTTTTTTTAAATTTATCTTTTAAAATAAGGGAAGTCAGCTGTTTGAAAAGCAGGTGGAAGAGAGATCTTAATATTAATGAATTGCAATACTACCTACGTGCTCCTACGTGTTCCGACGTTCCTACCTACGTGTTTCTACGTGCTCGAAAAATTTAAGTAAATATAGAGTGCATCAGAATCCCCCATTTTCATGTGATCACAGGATGTCCCGTGGTGTCCCCTTTGGTTATATTGCGCTGCGAATAATGAATGCTCTTCAAATTGTTTGCGTTGTTTTACTCCAGATTCGACAGATTTTATTACGGAAAGATTGGAAATTTATAAATGAGAAAGATTATTGAAAATTTTAATTTCTGGCAAATGCGGAAAAAAAATGAAAGAACTGTGAATATTTTCCAGAATTAATTTTAATTAGCACAATTTAGTTGGCAAGCTTTTAAAATGACGATAATTGATTGATTGATCCATTCAGACCGCCCGGAGACGATGTCGAAATCATCAAAAACGATCGATTGCGGACACAACGAGAATTACTCGTAGCTCTGGCTGCAAGTAAGTTGAAGAATGATAAAAAAATATCCATTTTAAGATGGACCGTGTTCTATTCTACACTCAAAATGGAATAAAGTGAATGATTTGGTCTACCATACACCACCATACACCAAAACTTATTCTGCTATGCCACCGTAACTAACTATTTTTGACCATGGTGGACTGTGGTATCATTAAAAATAAGCTTATTCCAGTTTGACTGCATGTGCGAAAAAAAATGCAGTCACCCTGCAAACGAATAAGTCAGAGGATTGCGCAAAGTTTTGAAAAAGGCGTTTTCATTCAAAAATCTGAAATTGTTGCTTTTGTAAAGCATCTTTCATACAAACAAATTACCTATAGTATTTACGTTTATCTTTGGATTGCGTGATATCACGAAAATTGGTTAGAAGCCTGAGAATTGTACTTTAAAATATCCTGGGACCATTTTCTAAATCCTCAGAATACACAAAATCTTCGAAGAATTTTTTTTAGTTGTTCTTCTTCTTTTAGTCTCTCATAATTAGATCTCCCACTTTTGACAAAAATAGCTAATATTGATTCTATCGAGGAGATAATTGTGCCACAGCAAAAGTTCAAAAGTGAAAATATCTAAAAATATCTATAAAAAAAAATTAATTTTAAGTAAATTTTAAAAATAATACAGTAATATCTACCGTTCTCCTTCCAGCTCCCTACTCTCCGGCCTCCATCGAACACTACCACCTGCTGCTCGACTTCTTCCGCAAGGCTTCCCGCGCTTCAATGGGTGAGTATCGGAGGCGACGTTTCCCAATCTACTGTATGCACACCACAATGTCGTTCAGGAGACATGGCGCAGGTGGCAACGTGCAATCGAACTGGTACTCACTGGCAGTTGGTGGGATTCCAAGGTAAGTGCTATTCTACGGATACCGTAGCCGTCCGGAATCCGAGAACCGTTATTTAGGAGTCGATCCGAGCACAGATCTCCGTGGAGTCGGGATTCTCGGACTACTCCAGCTACACTATCTGGTGTCCGAGTGGGGATTGCCGGAAGAACAAGTGGCTACGATACTCAAGTTCTCCCGAGACGATAAACAGGTTACGGTAGATCTAGCTCAAATCGATTTCTAACAAACCATTAAAGTTTGAATCGTCAACTAATCAATGATATAGGAATATTTGCAGAATTTTCCATTCGCCATTGTGGGACTCAATTTCACACATTTAGTAGTCACCAGACTCAAGTCGGGAGAGCTTAACGGGTCAGTGTAAAAATCAATATCTAAAAATTCTTGGTCTACCGTAATGCAATTTATGATAAATTAGAAAGGAAATAAATGTTCATAAAAAAAGATGAGTTAAACGAGCGAAATCAGTTGGATGATAAACACAGGAAAGTATTCAAGTGTTTGAGACACTACCACATTCAGTCTGGCGAACATCCACAATTCGTTCCTCGACACAATCAATTGCATCTATCGCGGTTGCTTCATCGCTTTCTATCGTGATTGGAAGGCCACCGCCAAGAGTATTCTCGACTTCCAACCTGCACTCACCAGTAAGTTACGGTATACTGATAAGGAGGTGTTAAGCTACCGTATACCAGTAGAGCTGTAAGCTACCGTATACCAATAGAGGTGTTAAGCTATCGTATGTATACCATTAATGTGGTGTTCAAAAGTCACGAAAGGAAAAGAAAACTGAAGAGGCAAGAGAGTGTGTAAAACGAGGAGACTTAACTCTGCATTCCTTTTCTTTTAGCTACTTTCGAACAGAGCACAAAAATTACAGATTACAGATCGAAGATTGCGGTCTATTTCAGAAATCGATCGAGTACTGACGCGTGATCCAAGTGCTCTCTACAACATGAAATGGGTTGACATGCCTGAGGATAGTCCCCGTCCCGCCACGTAGAATACCGTAATTTCCCAAATATTGATCAGTTTTCCAATATCCCAGAGCTACCGTAATCATACAAATCGTGAACTGAGCTTATTAGCATACCAACGGGTTAATGCAGAAGTTTTATCCTATTGCATTCTCATTTACGTCGACTAGTCAAGTTATCCAATGATCTCCCATAATATTCCAAACATTGTACAAGTACCTCATTGTCCCATCCGTTATGTATGTTCCACAAATAAATGTAATGTATTTGCATATCTTTAAAAAATAAAATCAAGTGATTATTCCTTTATGAGGACGATGGTGTATAACGAGAAGACAAACATAAATAGAAAGCGTGAAACGTAAACCAATCAGAGATCGTTAACACAGACAGGAGTGTGAAGGACTGAACTCGAACGTACAGTTGATTACATATGAGATTATCGATTGACAAAAAAGGGCAGTCGGCCAACCGATAATCAATACTATATTCTCTCTTTTGGCTCCATAATAACGACTGAGTTTCCGCGAATGACGACCATACCGAGACGGGTCTGCTCGCCAGATTTGAGAATTTCGATGGCGTCCTGTAAGAGCATAGATAATATGAATGATTTAGGCGACTTATTTAATCATTTTCCATTAAGTATTTGAGTAAAGTCCTAGAGCGCATTCGCATTCGAACTAGCCAAGATTTCTATCCAAATTTATTCATTTTCTTATTCGTACTCTTTATTGAATCAAACTATAAATTACTGCAAAGGGTAGCTTATTTATGGATCCCCGTCGCTAAGACAACGATATCGATGTTTGGGAACTTTTAAAATCTTGGAAGAAATGATTTTTCAGCCCTGTACAGTAGGGGTGGGGATATAACTAATTCAACGAAGTTCCAAAATATCAATAACTCTAGATGAACAGGTAGATAAGGTGTGTACAATATAGCAATTATATAACATTCAACATCACTAATTCAAATTTTCCCTATATGTGGTATTTTCGCGCCAAATTCGAAGAATAAAATCGACAGCTTGTTAGAAAACATGACTGATCGATTCTGGAAGGAGCCACGTTAGTCTCAGTTTTACGTGCTCTTTGCTAGAAGTATGACATCGTGCGCTATAGTCACGTTCACTTGTACAACGAAACGAAACGAAAATTAACGTAATAAGCAAAAATAGTAATCATATAGATTCGACTCCCACCTCAATGACCATGTTCATGAAGGGATCGAATCCACGGAGCACACCGGACACTCGTCGATTGCCATTGAGCTTGAGCTCCATCTCCTTGTCCATGAACTTCTTGAGCTCGGGAGGGTGCGTCTTACTCATGTTTTCTGCGAAATTATTCGGTTCAGAGCTATTATGAACGCAAGTAGAACCGAGTAGTATTGAAAGGCATTAAAAGGTGATCATTTCGTTAAATATAATATCAAAGTATTAAAATTAACGGACATAAACTGGAAGAAAGAGGAGCAATTTTGAGGGGCAAGGCGCTGCAAAATTTTGAAATTCGAAAAACGCTAAACAGCAGAAGTATGCTCGTACATTTTATGACTTATTCGTCTTGTTTCTTTTTTATTATAACTTATTATTTCCTGATTCTCGAAAAAATTAAAATAAGAAGTAGATAAATACATAATTCTTGTAATAAGATGCAAATTCAGAAAAAGTGTGAATAAAACAAAAATTTCGTTGTTTACCGACTGCTCATTTCTACCGTACTTTACGGATACACGTTTACTACACAGTCGCTGGACAGATTATGCGTTGTGTTTTCTTGTAATTTTTGCTTGTTTTACTTAACTTCTCCTATTAATTTTTAAATAATACAATTGGAATCTGTCCGTCCTGTTGTACGCACCTTTCTGATTGCACAGAATATGGTTTAACTTCAAGTGTTTGTTGCAGTAATGCACTTCATCGCGCTCCTCGTGGCGTTTGCGCCTCTTGCATCCGGATACTTCATCCATATCGATGCTAATGAAGAGCAATGCTTCTTCGATCGAGTTGTCGCTGGTGAGCTTTTAACCTGCTGGTTTGTAAACATTTGCTAATTAAGTGTTCATAGAGTTCAATCTCATTAAAATATCTTGATAAATATATATCTGAAACTAAATGTTGCTAGGGCATTTTTGCTCTACATCTTTCGAGGCTGCCCAGTATTACTACCTCTATCCATGACCAAACCACACGGGAATACTTGGCACGACTATCATTGAATTGATTGCTCTTCCAGGAACAAACATCGGCCTCATGTTTGAAGTGGCTGAGGGCGGTTTCCTCGATATCGATGTCAAGGTATTACTCTTTTTACTATCTCTCGTTATTGCAAACGTGTGCACTAAAATCTATGGATCTAAACTATGAAAGTTATTACCCGTTCGAATACACATGTTTGTGCCGCTTGCATATTTTTCCCGATGACAAATGGGTCAGAATTAATTGTTCCCAAGAAGGCACATTAATAGCTAACTATATTTTATAATTTTACATTTAAATCTATTAATATTATTAATTTAATTATCGATTGATTTGTGTATCCCTTTCAGATCGTGGGTCCCGACAACAAGGAGGTCTACCGTGGTGAGCGCGAATCCTCTGGCAAGTACGCGTTCAAGGCTCCCATGGATGGTATCTACACTTACTGCTTCGGTAACCAGGTAATGATAATATTATTATTATTATTATTATTATTATTATTATTATTATTAATTTAGCTTATGATGTAAAAGGGATGATTATGTGTGTGAATTAATCCGTAACATTTTGGCGATTTGTCAGTGTACTTGTCGTTCTGATAAATAATATGTCTCACTTATTGAAATTTTTTACTAGAAATGATGTTGTAAACGAATCAGTGTTATCATTTGATTTGGCTGTTGAATCATAGGTGGGCGCGCGTAAGCGAAAATTTTTTGCGCATAGCCTTGCTTTCCTGTATGGGCATTACGCATAGCCTTGCCTCGTAAGAATTGGAAAAATTCCAGTCGAATTCGTCAAAAAATAGAAATGCGCACAGCCTTGCATTCCCCTTCCCCGGTTTGCGCACAGCCTTTCCTCCAGCGTGCCCACCTATGTGTTGAATTGATGTTTCCAATTTTCATTGAAATTGCCATTTAAGTACAGTTCATGATGCACCTATAGTTGAGATTAATGTGAAATGCAAACTACAGAAATCGTCCTGCGAATTACGATTTCGATATTTTATATGATATTTTTATATACTATGTATCTAATCGATAATCATCATTTTTGTAGATGTCAACCATGACTCCCAAAGCAGTCATGTTCACTGTTGACATCTCATCGCCTCACGAAGCTGCCCCGGGTGCTGCCGACTCTCAGGCTTCTGGTGGGTGTAAGCGATTTATCCTCATTATGTAGTGGTAGATCTTTATTTATTTAAACTAAAGTAGGTATATTTATTTATTTAAAGGCACATTCGAACTAATTTGAATCTTTCTGCTCTGGTAATGTTCTCTCGCTTTGTTTTCTACGAGAGAGTGTTGCTAGAGCAGAGAGTAACATTTGCTGTGCATTTTTAAAACTAAAGTGTTTATTTTGCGACATTAATGTGTTATTCATAGGTGGGCGCGTGAAAACGATTTTTTTGGCGAACAGCCTTGCCTTCCTCCCGGGCCTTGCGCAAAGCCTTACATAATTGGAGAAAGTGAAAAATTGCTTTAAAAACTGTTTTAATGCTTTTTCGTAGCCATGCGCACAGCCTTGCTTCTCAATTGCCACGTTTGCGCACAGCCTTTCCAACAACGTGCCCACCTATGGTGTTGTTTAAATATATGTTTATATTTGTTTATTCATTTAACTAATTGTTGTACTATTGCAGCTGACAATCAGAAACTGGAAGAGATGGTGCGTGAGCTGTCGACTGCCCTCATATCGGTCAAGCACGAACAAGACTACATGGAGGTCCGAGAGCGCACTCATCGATCCAGTTAGTTGTTCTTTATTATTATTATTATTATTATTATTATTATTATTATTATTATTATTATTATTATTATTATTATTATTATTATTATTATTATTATTATTATTATTATTATTATTATTATTATTATTATTATTATTATTGGTTCAGTTCGCGATAATAGGTCCTGAAAATGAACTGTACTGCAGATCGTAATGCTCCTCGCATCTTCGTACTCATTTATTTACTTTAGTTGTAATTTTGCGCATTTTGCTCCTTAATGTTAGTCACAGCCAGCAAATGCCATCAACAGCTGATCTTCGTCATTCATAGATACTGTAACTGTCCAATAGATAAGATCGATTGGATATTTACAGTACCCTGTATCACGATTACCGTAATCCTCCTCCATTGCAGTCAATGAGAACACCAACTCTCGTGTAGTCCTCTGGGCCGTCTTCGAGGCTTTCGTCCTTGTATCGATGACACTCGGACAGGTACTGTATTCTAATAGTTATTGATTGATTGGAAAGACCTACATTAATCCAATTTTTTTCATTCTAGTAGTTATTGATTGATTTGGGTGACATAGAGTAACCTACAGTAATCCAAATTCAGGGGGGGGGGGTCTTATATTGAAAGTTTTAGGATTTCATGTCAAACTTTACCCATAATCATTAATGAATCCTTTAATTATAAATAATATGGTAATCGTATTTTTTTTTCTTTCAGGTGTGGTATCTCAAGCGTTTCTTCGAGGTTCGCACCGTCGTCTAAGCCAATGTGCTATGGACTATGATCATTGACTGATTCATGATCTTTGATCTTTGATCTTTGATCTCTGATCGCTAATCATTGATCACTTCGTCATGTATATCAACCACGGTTTCCTCTGGCTTCACCATGTATACAAATTGTTTGTTGAACACCTATCATCTCTATATCTATCTCTTTTCCTTCTTCCTCTCCCTTTGCCTCTTCCTCTCCCTCCCTCTCTCTCTCTCTCCATCTCCATCCTCCATTCTCCTCTGTCTTCATCCCCATTCAATCTGTCTACTTTACTCTCATCTTTTTTCCCGTCTATTACTCTTTTCCTATTCCCTTCTAATCTTAGAATCGCTCCATTTTTTTCTCTCTATTTCAGCCCCACTTTTCTATTTATCCACCCCCTTTTTTCGCGTCATTTCTGCTCATTTCCCCCTTTCTTGGGCTATTTCTCAATCGATAACTTGGCCCCTTTGTTACAGTATCCCCCTCTTGGCAGGGATCATACTGTAGGTTTTTGTGTGATACGCGGTGTTTCTAGGAGTTGTTCATATATCTCTAGCTCTAGCCCGTCTATGTTTTTTGTCTGTTTTACTTTTTCTTTTTACTTTTTTTTCTCTTGCTAAACGATATCACAGTCTGATGCGCGCACATTTACGTTAAAGGCACAACTCGAGCTAATTTTAAACTCTCCTCTTTGTCCACACTCTCTCGTTTTATTTCTCTGCGAGAGAATATTGCCAAGGCGGAGAGTAGAATTAGCTTGGTGTGTGCCTTTAATATGCGATGAGTTTTCCCCTCATAGTCATTCATGATTAGAGAAGGATGAGAAAGTGATTCCTTGGGAGCGTAGTGTCGACGACGACGAATCCTAAAATGGATTACGGTAGTCACACCACCGACTGTCTGACAATCTGCGGTCGGCCCTCACGCCATGTCTAATCTATCACTCTCATTTCTCGTCATTTTCTATTCCCTCAACCATCTGTATCTGTTCTTTTTTGTTCGATTTATATATATCTAGTGATACATCCAAATATTATACTGTACTCCCATTTCAAAAATGTATTAGTTGTAGTTAGATGTTATTTATATATTCACTGTATCTATTATATTATCAAATAAGTTATTTGAGTTGATGTTTCTTCATCCCCGATTGTACGGTTTTTGAGAGTAAAGTGGTCGTTTATTGCGCTAGTGTGTTGAATCAGTCCACGCTTCTTTACTATAATAATGATGACATATTTACAATCGGATACAGTATCAAGCATACATACAGTAGCTTGTAATTGACATACAGTAATTGGCACATGCAGTTGATACAGTAGCTTTATCAAGCACAGAACCATTGGCGACCATACATTTTCGGTACCCTCGCCGTTTATTTTTATATAGTGGGTCAATTCTCGAAATAGGGTGGGTTAATTCACAAAATTCGTTATTTTCGCTTAAAAATCGTCATTTTTAGCTTAATTTTTTTATCAAGTGCCCTAAAATGGCCTTATATAGTGGGTCAATCCTCGCACTGCGAGGGTATGGCAATGTATGTTGGCGACGAATGGTTTCCTCTAAACGACTGATTAGTCTGTTCGTTTTGATGTTCTGGAAAGTAATGTGTATTGAATATTATTGTTACTACTATAATATCAGACCACGCTTCTTTTCGTATGAATCTGCGTAACATCTGACTGGGAGTAGTAGTGTAAGAAACGTAACGAACACTTTTATGATGTCGAATGCCCATTTGATATTGAAGAGTGTGTGGTAAACTTAAGAGTGTAGTGTGTCGACGAATACTAAAATGGATTACGGTAGTCACACCACTGTCTGTCTGACAATACTCGCACAAAGTTATGACATGATCTATTGCAGAGTACTCGGCTATTTAAAAAAAAAACTTGAAGTCTACTTATGTTTTCACCTCAAAATTCATCTCATGTTCTAATATGATGCATTATCGTTGTATGGTATTTATTATTTGAAGGAATAAAATATTATTATTATTATTATTATTATTATTATTATTATTATTATTATTATTATTATTATTATTATTAAAAGACACACCCCAAGCCAACTTTACTCCCCGTATTGACAGTACTCTCTCGCAGACAAAGGAAAGCGAGAGAGTTTGGTCAGAGCGGAGAGCTTCAAATTAACTTGGGTGTCACTTAAAAAATAATTCGTCCTGATAGTATTTGTTTCAAGAACAGCCAAGAAGAATCAAACTTCATTGTCAATCCCTTCAATCTGTCAATAACTCTATTCCATGAAACATATTCTTTTTCCTTCCCAATACTTCCTCTAGTTCTTTACCGACAGCGAGTTGTAGAAAAAAAGATACCATTTTGAAAAAAAACTTGTGTTTTTTTGTTGTTTGAAATTGATCAGTTCCGTATCAATAGTGTCTTTGAAGTGCTGCTTTTTCAAGAAGTGATATTGGTGCAACAACAATCGGAAGGGCCAACCATACGTGCCGTGGTAAGTTGTTTTAGCATTGAGAGTTGTTGGCGAGTTGAAAATAGATTCACGATACAGAGCATCACTTTTTTGTCGTCGATGCTAGGTTTGGAAACATCTGGCATTGTTCTAGTTTAAGCACAAGGGCGAATTGAACTAACGAGAGTGCGAGAACTAGACGTCTGATGTTCCGAAATCTAGAAACATCTTTTTCAGACTTTGAAATTTTGCATAAAGTTTGAGCAATAATAATTAATCGATAATATGTTTTCATTTTTTCACTAATTAATGATCATGATCCCCTTTCCCAGTTTATTTATAAAAAAAACAGTTTTGTTTCCTAGATACTACTTGTTCTTATCAGAAATAGATATGATATCTCAAATATCCTCAATTTCTCTCTCTCCCTCTTCTTCTGGATCTCCCTCTCCCTCTCCCTCTCCCTCTCCCTCTCCCTCTCCCTCTCCCTCTCCCTCTCCCTCTCCCTCTCCCTCTCCCTCTCCCTCTCCCTCTCCCTCTCCCTCTCCCTCTCCCTCTCCCTCTCCCTCTCCCTCTCCCTCTCCCTCTCCCTCTCCCTCTCCCCTCTATCCCTATCCGTTTCTAATGTTTACTTGTTTCAGTGACGCTCATCCATCCCTCTGTATATTCTTCTCTCGTCACCTTTAACCTATACTCTACTTCCAATCAATCACAGTAGATATTTTTGTATATCGTTTAAAGGGACTTAAACCTTTGTCAACGGTTTCTTCAACGCTCTACGCTCTCTGCGTTGTTAGAGAACAGAGAAATGATGCGCGCAATGAAGAGGCCATTGAGAGACGCCTCCCTTTAAATTTCAAGTTATCTTTTAAGTTACGTAATTTAGTTACGTTTTATCCGCTCTGGTTTTTTGCTATCTTTTTACCATGTTTCCACTGCTGATAGCTTCATGTGATAACTTTTTTCTTGTCTTCGTTTTTTTTCCGCGAAATTATCGCTTTGTTCCCTCATTCCCCTTTTTCACGTGCATTAAACGGCAACCATTTATTTTTGTTTGGAAAAAATGTTCCATGCCTAATATTAGAGTAATTAGGCATTCCACTTCTACGTTTCTTCATAGAATCTCTAATCATACCTTCTGAGCCAAAATATGCACAACGTTGAGCCGTTTTATTTTTAGTTTTGCTCAATGTTGAAACACCTTTGCGGTGTACGATAAATCAATTCACCCCAAGGCAAATCTCTTGTTTGATCTGTTAAACGCAGCCTAGTGATGATAAGAATTGGAGGGTATAGGTATTAACTTCGGTAAACCCCTATTTTAGCTCGTAATGAAAGTAATTATAAAGTAAAAGTAGTAATAATTTCTACCTATTTTGCGGTATTACAATGTTAAACAAAGGTTTTACAAGAAATAAGATAATCCCTCAGCAGGCCCAGCGGCATGGCAATCCAGGTTTAATTAGCCGTTTAGTAACAATCATTCACTCCCAATGATTTTCTGCTTGATATTGGTATCATTATGATCTCTGATGTATGTATGATCCCTGTTTCTGCCTGCAAAGCCATTTTCAAGTGACCACGAAACCTATTC
This sequence comes from Parapristionchus giblindavisi, assembly GCA_943737045.1. NCBI lineage: Eukaryota > Metazoa > Nematoda > Chromadorea > Rhabditida > Diplogasteridae > Parapristionchus > Parapristionchus giblindavisi. Next base: position 863,462 of record CALSFV010000036.1, read on the forward strand.
TTGTCAAAGGTCTTTTCTCATATTTCTCTTGTTTTTCTTCCCAATTCAATCAGCATCATAAGGTATGGAGAGAGTGATCGAGTATGTAGTCACACCCATCATGACCTAGAGAATAATAATATTATGATATTTATTTATATTTACATGATCATGATCACTATAGAGTACATCCAATTATAAATCACAAGAATGTAATGCCCATTGCGAACCGCATAGTAACGTATGAGTGATCGTCTATATAGTTACAACCATCATGACCTATACGAGATGATCATTCTCTTGTGATTAATAATTGAATGTACTCTGTACACCATACTGTATAAACTTTGATCACACGTTTTGCACATGAAATCCCCGTGTTCAATGTAAAATATTTCTGCATATTTGATAAAATGCGACACCAATGTTTTCTATGACACCAATTTCTTTATTCTAACTTTTCCTTCCTAAGTCGCTCGTCATGATCACAAGCGATGGAGAAATCTCATAGCACCCCAGCTCATGTCCCACCTCCAAACCAGCTGCTAAAGTTTTTTTTGTAAAAAAACGAATATTCGACCCTCATATATGACATAATACCCTAATCGGCTGATAACGTTGTTGTATGTAATGTAAAAATGTAACACAGAAGCTATATCTATCTAATTATGTATTCCATGCTTGTTTGTTCTGCCCGTATATCCAAACATATACTCGTGAGCAGAGGTGTAGCTCGACTAACAACTAGGTACGATGGCTATTTCTGTCACTAGCGAGGCCTTTAAAGGGAGCGTTACCTCTCTCAATGCACTCTACATTGTGCACACTATTTCTCTGTTCTCTAACAATGAGAAAGCATTGCGCGTCGAAGAGACCATTGAGAGAGGTTACGCTCCCTCTAACGGAGAGAAACCTAAGTAGTGGGTGCTTTGAAACCAAGTGATCTCTAAATGGTGGGAGGGACCAAAGATTGCTTCTTTAAAGGCGCACCCCGAGTTAATTTTAATCTCCACTCTGGCAACGCTCTCTCGTAGTCAAAGAAAGCGAGAAAGCGGACAGCTTCAAATTAGCTGGGACGCAACTTTAAAGGGGCTGACACCTTTGTCAACGGCAACTATCTAAGCTCTCTCGTTGTTAGAGAACAGAGAAGTAGTGTGCGCAATGAAGATTCCATTGAGTGAGGTCACTCTCCCTTTAAAGTGTCATGAGTTCATAAAGTCCGGCCCAACTTCACAAATCCATCCTTCCATCTTAATTAGGCGCTTAATCTTGACCATTTGGCCCATTTCCCGCTAATCAAGGCGCACGAGGTCCTGCGCGTGATCAATGCTAAGCCAGTGATAACTTAAGGCCAATTCGGTCGGGAGGGCCTTATCTCTTATTTATTTATTCCATCAAATATAATATAATATCCCTTCTTTGGACCTTTACCGCTTTGTGGTCCATGTGGGTACAAACCAAATCAACTCCCTGAATTCCATCATTTCTCCACTATTCTCTCAATGTTATTCCAATCTCTTTCCGTTCCTTCTTCCTTTTTCTCAAATTCCATTCTATTTTGGTCCCTTTGTCAACTTCAACAGCAATTTTGAACAGTTTTTGAGACCATAACAATTTATCAACGTGCGTATGCACGAAACGAGACGCTTAAATTTCACGAGCGAAATGAATTGTTTTTTATTGACATAATTTCATATGAGACAGTTACTCGTTCACATTTGAGAAAGACGCTATTGCTAACCGTAACTAGCCTAGTAGTGATCACCCGCAGGACTTCGTGTGCCTTGAATATCGGGTTGTACCTGTTTTACCTTTACTTGTGAGGAAGAAATTATTTCATATTTGAGAATCTAGAATCGGCCAATCGACCCTTCCGAGACAATTGGGAGTTTAATGAAGAGTGATGCATCGTTACATTTGCCTTACGTGCCTCCGCCGTAACGACGGAGACGCAGCGGAGGGGCTTACGGCGCACGCACGTAAGGCAAATGTAACGATGCATGAACGCATATCAGAGTTCGAACCAATAGCTTGTGTATGATTCTGAACACGTTTGACGATGAGTCTTCTTTTAATAGTATTTGATCATATTGTAATTGAAATACATCCCTCCTCCATTATGTCTATTGTGGAATTGAATGCCCCCCTCAACGAGCGTTTCTGTTCCATATCTTTTCCTCCTCCCTCTTCCTCTCCCTCTCCCTCTTCCTCTCCCTCTTCCTCTCTCTCTCCCTCTCCCTCTCCCTCTCCCTCTTCCTCTCCCTCTCCCTCTCCCTCTCTCTCTCCCTCTTCCTCTCCCTCTCCCTCTCCCTCTCCCTCTCCCTCTCCCTCTCCCTCTCCCTCTCCCTCTCCCTCTCCCTCTCCCTCTCCCTCTCCCTCTCCCTCTCCCTCTCCCTCTCCCTCTCCCTCTCCCTCTCCCTCTTCCTCTCCCTCTTCCTCTCTCTCTCCCTCTTCCTCTCCCTCTCCCTCTCCCTCTCCCTCTCCCTCTCCCTCTCCCTCTCCCTCTTCCTCTCCCTCTTCCTCTCTCTCTCCCTCTCCCTCTCCCTCTCCCTCTCCCTCTCCCTCTCCCTCTCCCTCTCCCTCTCCCTCTCCCTCTTCCTCTCCCTCTTCCTCTCTCTCTCCCTCTCCCTCTCCCTCTCCCTCTCCCTCTCCCTCTCCCTCTCCCTCTCCCTCTCCCTCTCCCTCTCCCTCTCCCTCTCCCTCTCCCTCTTCCTCTCCCTCTTCCTCTCCCTCTCCCTCTCCCTCTCCCTCTCCCTCTCCCTCTCCCTCTCCCTCTCCCTCTTCCTCTCCCTCTTCCTCTCTCTCTCCCTCTTCCTCTCCCTCTCCCTCTCCCTCTCCCTCTCCCTCTCCCTCTCCCTCTCCCTCTCCCTCTCCCTCTCCCTCTCCCTCTCCCTCTCCCTCTCCCTCTCCCTCTCCCTCTCCCTCTCCCTCTCCCTCTCCCTCTCCCTCTCCCTCTCCCTCTTCCTCTCCCTCTTCCTCTCCCTCTCCCTCTCCCTCTCCCTCTCCCTCTCCCTCTCCCTCTCCCTCTCCCTCTCCCTCTCCCTCTCCCTCTCCCTCTCCCTCTCCCTCTCCCTCTCCCTCTCCCTCTCCCTCTCCCTCTCCCTCTCCCTCTCCCTCTCCCTCTCCCTCTCCCTCTCCCTCTCCCTCTCCCTCTCCCTCTCCCTCTCCCTCTCCCTCTCCCTCTCCCTCTCCCTCTCCCTCTCCCTCTCCCTCTCCCTCTTCCTCTCCCTCTTCCTCTCCCTCTCCCTCTCCCTCTCCCTCTCCCTCTCCCTCTCCCTCTCCCTCTCCCTCTCCCTCTCCCTCTCCCCTCTCCTTCATCATTTCTGCTCCTGACAATACAGTCAGCGTATGGATAGGGGAGATGAGAGAGATAGATCATTGTTCATTCAATTCTTTATGTACGATTGTTTCATGTTAGGCTCATGATCTCGATCAATTCATCGCATGTATTTAGTTAAAATTTTGCGTTATACCCACTATTTGACGTTCTTTTTGCTTTGCTAAATATAAATTTTATAAAATAGATAGAATATGGTGATTTTTCAAGACCGCATAGCTCCATTGAGAGTGTACCAAATGAGTTGGAAGCAACATAAAACAGTTTTCTACTGCATATCTACATTTTTCAGAGCGGTATTTACATCACTCGCATTCTATTACGCCCCATTTTCTTAAAGTCGCAACGCGAGCTAATTTGAAACTCGCCGCTCTGATCCAACTCTCTCGCTTCCTTTGTTTACCAGAGAATGTTCAGTTTTCTTTTATATATCGAAGCACCGTTTTTACAGTTTGTTTACAGTTTAAAACACATTTATCAAGAGTAGGGCTCTGATGTGCATGGGGATAAGCTCATCTTACTTCCGACAGTCTCAGAACACTGACGTCGATCGAAGCACCGTACCCTCATTAAATTTTCCCCCAATTTGAAAGCCAGAACATCTGCGCAACATAATAGCTCTATTAAATAAATACCCGCTTTTCTTTTCTGTTCGCGACTTCTGAACGCATCCAATTGCATTGCTTGTATTCTACTAATTATATTTGTCTTCCTGTGCAATATGCTAGATCGAGATAACTTAATCTACAAGCCGAGACTAATTGTTTTCACGTTCTAAGGATCGCTTGTTTTTACTGTCTATCTTTTTTCCGTCTTTAGTTTCCTCTCCCTCTCCCTCTGGATCTCTCTCTCCCTCTCTCTCTCTCTCTCCCTCCCTCTCTCACTCTATCTCTCTCTCTCTCCCTCTCTCTCTCCCTCTCTCACTCTCTCCCTCTCTCCCTCTCCCTCTCTCACTCTCCCTCTCCCTCTCCTTCTCTCTCTCTCTCTCCCCCTCTCTCTCCCTCTCCCTCTCCTTCTCTCTCTCCCTCTCCCTACCCCCTATCCCCATATGTCCCTTCTTCTCCAGTATCACAGCATCTTCTTATCTTTCTATTCTTCTATTTATGGTACACCATCCAGCTTCTCCGTTCTATCTTCCATTGGAGATCGATTCTCTATCACCTCACATTTTCTTGCAATAACTTTTTTATAAGTTTGATTATTTATTTATTTTTGCACTCTACAGCTCAAAATCATTATCACTGACACAGCAGCGAACACCCGCAGTACTACGCATGCCTTGAATAACGGATTGCACCAATATATTTACCTTTTACGGTTAGTACGTACGCGAACATTGTCGTGCTAGAAAATCCGCGGTTTATCGTTAAAGGGAGAATGATCTCTCTCAACGGTCTCTTCAACGACCTACGCTCTCTCGTTGTTAGAGAACGGAGAAATAGCGTGCGCAATGAAGAGGTCATTGAGAGAGGTTACGCTCCCTTTAACTAGGGAATGGTTTCTTTGATGGTTGAAATCACGGGGAGTGACCTACACAGTAATATTCAGCATGGTCGAATTAGTAAGAATCAACTTTTAAAAGCTGCGAATGATCGATTTTTAAACGAAACCCGTCGCATATCCGCCGCACGAAAGACAGCCAAAAAGTTGCATTTTTTGAAGTTTTTTCACTTTTTGAACTCGAGTTCGATTTCCCAGACAGCATTTCATGTCTGCATGGTAATTCAACCAAAAAATGCTGTTTCAGTGAAAATCAAGTCCAAAAAATCTTTTTTGGCTGTCTTTTGTGCGGCGGATATGCGACGGGTTTCGTTTAAAAATCGATCATTCGCAGCTTTTGAAAGTTGATTCTTACTAATTCGACCATGCTGAATATTACTATGTAGGTCACTCCCCGTGATTTCAACCATCAAAGAAACCATTCCCTAGTAAGATTTGTCCCTGTAGACAATCGTACTATTCAACTCCATGCTCTTGATCTCTAACTATAACACATTTCTTATGCTTTTATTAAGCCTCTCCTTTCCCACTAATTTTGTGTCAACTGCCAATGTTGTTCTTTGTTTGATCTTTTTTCCTCCCTATCCCCTTCTTCTCACTCTCTCTCCCTCTCCCTCTCTCCTTATTCCCTCTTTCCCTCCCTCTCCGTCTCTCCCCCCTCTCTCACCCGTTTCTCATCGTTCTCAATCCAATTCAAGTGTCATCCTCCTTCTACCTCTTAACAAGGACAGGAGGAGGAACGAGAGAGACAGAGGGAGAGAAATAAACAAGCAACATGAAGAACTGGGTAGTCCTAACACACAACACACATATGGTTCAGCTTACTATGTTATAATGACACCCCAAGCTAATTTGAAATACTCCGCTTTGGCCGCACTCTCTCGCTTAATTTATCTGGAGTAGAGTATGGCAAAGGCGGACAGTAAAATTAGCTTGGGGTGTGCCTTACAAATAATTCTTTCAGTTTCCTATCACATTCTAGCCATTTTCATCGGTTTGCACTACTAGCGACCTAGTAGATCGTATATTATAGAATTACAAAAGTTTTGCACACACCGCACCAAATGCCGAATTTAGTAAACTTCTCCACCGTTGAGAAAAACGCACTCCAAATTTTCGAAAGGTTTTTTAGAACGTTTTTTCAATGCATATAATTTTATTTTTATTGAAAGTCCTGTGAAATGATGAGGAAACACCATAAAATTCGATAAAATAAGAGAAAAAGGTATGTCGCGCGAAGAAGTGGGCGGAGTCTGAGTATTACGCGGCAAAGAGCGGAATATGTATTCTTCGGACAGTTTTAATTCTATAATATATGTAGTAGTGGTAGTGGCTTAGTAGCATTTATCTAGAGATAGAATTTTAGTTATGGAAAATCGTTTGTTTATATACATATATATATTTGATACGCCAGTGACAGGTGCGACAGCAAATACAGAAGTGATAGATGAATTAATAATAATAATATTAATAACATGCACTTGGGGAGGACGACAGGAGTATCTAGCCATAACACACATTCAGACTATTGTGATATGTGCCAACTTGTTCCACAATGTCTCACAGCGTTCTCATGACTTTCAAAGCAAGAACGACCGCTCAACATACAAACTCTCTCGAATACAATGGTCTATCCTTTGTCTTGCTTTGGAAGACAAATGGCTTGGACCAGAATACTGTGGTCTGTCTCTCTATCTCAAGTAATTCATTATTTCACTATGTCAATATATGTTTCATCATCAAACTAAAAATTCCTATATCATTTTGTGCATTGATGCTTGTTATTTGCTCCGTTCATTACTGGTCCGATTTTCCTCACAATTTCATTCTCTAATCTAATTTTGAGTCTTCCTCATGATCGTTTTGACCCTTGTTCACGGGGTACTAGGTCGAATGAGAACCGATGCATAATAACCGACTGGATGATAACCATTTGCATACTTTGTCTATTCATTAGCGCTTGTCTCTCATATGTTCCGTTCTCGGCCATCTCTCAGAATCAAGCGAAGATATGCGAGCAGCTGATACAGTGAATATTATCATCGTTTAATTTCATTCCATTATTATTTTATTATTTTTTCTGTTATCCTATTATTGTTATACTTCCCTCTCATCCTCTTGTCCATGGTTATTCATATGAAGAGTAGTCCCTCTTCATAATCTTATATTCTGAGCATTCCTATTCACTCTGGACAATATATTGCTGCGGTTCCTTATACTCTCATCCTGTTGTACCATCATCGTCGCAGCATCGTCTTTATACGTTCTCCACTGTATATCAATTTATCTAAAACCATGTTTCAATCTTTTCCATCGCATGAAGTATTTTATTATTATTATTGTCCATGATTATTCATATGAGGAGTAGTCCCTCTTCATAATCGCATATTCTGAGTATTCCTATTCATTCTGGGCAATGTCTCTTACTTGTTCTGTTCTCAATTGTTCTGAAGAGCACGTCTCGCAAAGAATGCTCGTGTTTTGATAAGCATATCGCCAAATAAATGCTCATGCTTATCGTATTCACTAAATTTATTAATTCATACCGAACCGTGTTTCTTGTAAACGCACATTTTATTATTATTATAATTGCATAGCTATCCCGTTATTCAAGGCGCACGAAATACTGAAAAAAAATCTATCGAAAATGCAATCACTATGCGATGATAACTTATCGACTATAAGTCCCGATTTTCCTCTAATTCCCCCCCCCTCTAAATGCATTGTGATCATGATTCGACATGCGCGTTCTCTTGATTTTCTGTGATTATCATCATTTGGATAATATTCCAACATACTTTTCATTACAACCATACGCGGCACAATGTTCTATAGACTGTGAAAGCCAAAACGACCGCTAAACATAGAAACTCTCTCAAATGCAATCGTCTTTCGCTTGTCTGGCTATGGAAACAAAATGGCTTGAACCAGAATACTGTGGCGGTTTATGTTATTGGCTGTGATCACACATATTTGATCTTTCGTTGGCTATTATTTCCGCCCTGACAGTATTTTTATTGCTTACAAGTCAGTTTTTCCTAACACAACATCCGAAATATTTGTCTAACAAGTTGTTTATTGTAAAACCTTTCCTTGAGAAATTCCAATGAAAATTCTCTCACGAATTCCATTGCGTATTTTAATTGCGACGTCATCGACTAGTACAAAAGGTTTATCCTTCTGTATCTGAACAACAGATTGTAAGAAGAAAAATTATTAATAATATTGCTCCAAAAATTGCTCTTTTTTATATTGCTCCAAATCTTTTCACTATTAAAATGATAAGCAGTGGTGCAGCTCCCGAAGGTTTTGCAATGTTTTTTTCTTTCCATAAGCTTTGCCACTCTTTAATCTCTCCCTCTCTCCCCCCCCCGTCCCTCTCTCTATCCTCTCTCTCCCTCTCCCTCTCTCCCTCTCCTTCTCCCTCTCTCTCTCCCTCTCCCTATGCCTCTCTCCCTCTCCAATCCTCTTCTTTTATTCGTCCCCTTTTCATTCCACATTGTTCTTCTATTAATTGTCTTCTTTTTGTCCATTCATAACTTAATTACACCATATTTTCGGCTCTTCCTATCTTTTACATTTTATGACAGGACCCATTCACGATTACTCCCAATTCCATTCTAAATATCTATTGCATTTCTCGAGCATTCGATATATCTCGAGCTAGAATACGATAGTCGTGATCTTCTCTGTCTTCCAAGAGCTAATGTGATGTTGAAATGCTGGAAAAGTAGATGGAAAAGTGAAAAGTACTGTTAATTTTGTGATTGTAAATGTAGTTGGAAAAGTAGCATAGCTTCGTAATTGACAAACTTTTACAATAAAAACCCTGTACGCGAGTGGATTGCTACTTTTCCACCAACTTTTACAATCACAAAATTAACATTACTTTTCACTTTTCTATCTACTTTTCCAGGATTTTAACACCACATAAGATAAACTATTAATTTACGTAATCATTAATTCATGAATGACTCAACCTAGCAATGTAAGAAAGTCATAAAGATAATAAATAAAAAAACAATATATGAATATCCTTGTGACCTTAATAACCATATGGATATATCACAAATTCAGTCATCTTGATTTTTCTTCTTTTATTTTAAAATTTGCCTGCTGATTGTTGTCAGAATTGCAAATAATATATTTAGTATGGGGTTCACTGTTCATGAAATCCCGTGGCAGATCATTATTTAACGAAATATATTGGGATAATTTTTTTTCTGAAAATCAATACTTGGAGCGAGTCCGCTAAGTTATCATGAATTGATGTCGCGATAGTTGAACCTAATGACCGAATCAGTGAATCACGCATTATTTATTGTTAATTTTGATTCATAAAAATTTTGATTCACTAATACCCTATTCTATTGGTACATATGTGAGATGATCTATTTCTATTTAAAGGGAGCGTTACTCAATGGTCTCTTCATTGCGCACACTATTTCTATGTTCTCTAACAACGAGAGAGCATTGCGCGTCGAAGAGACCATTGAGAGAGGATACGCTCCCTTTAATTGAGCGAATGCTCTAGTATATCTATATTTTGTATATATACCTATACGGACTCAATCTACATAATAATACATATCTATGTTCCATTGCTCGCGCACACCTGCCTACACCTCCTTGCTATTCTAACTCTGATCAGTATTCACTGGATTATTTGTCTAGACGCAATGATATAATGGATATGCAGCTGAATAGTGGATTAGAAAATACAATGCAATATTGAGCGTATAAAAATCACTTGTTTTCTTTGTCCGCATGACAATTTTTTGTTTTGCATAGTTAAGAAACTGTGAACGATCTTGTTTTACAGTGGTGCACGTAAGCCTTTTCAACAGGCTCCACGCGGCATAGCGCCGCACCACGCCCCACCACGCCTGGCGTTTTTCTCGATGAATAAAGAGTTAAAAATTATGTTTATAGTAGCGATCGCTTACCTGTTTGGGAGGCTAAAATATGCCATAGTAACCAAAATTTTTGGTTGTGTATGAATAGTTTTTCCAAAAATTCAAAATTATCACACCATTATAATAATTTGAATTCCCGCTCACGCCGCGCGTTTACCGCGCGTTGTTTTATTTAAATTTTCAAAATTTTGCGCGGGATTATTTAAATTTTCAAAATTACAACAATACGAATTTTGGAAAAACTATTCAGACACAACCAAAAATTTTGTTTACTATGGCATATTTTAGCCTCCCAAACAGGTAAGCGATCGCTACTATAAACATATTTTTTAACTCCTTATTCATCGTGAAAAACGCCAGGCGTGGTGGGGCGTGGTGCGGCGTTATGCCGCGTGGAGCCTGTTGAAAAGGCTTACGTGCACCACTGTAACTATGGAATCAGCGCGGCGAAGGTCAGACGGGTTATGTGCGAGGAAGTGGAGAGGCAATCGAGAGTTGGTCGAGAGAGTGCATGTGTCAGTTGTCTCGCGTATTAACAAACAGTTTATCATTTTCTTATGCAAGTACATTTTATACGGAGAATACAATGCAAAATTTACAACCTTTATCAAGCACTGAACCATTTGGGAGGGATCGGTTGCTGCTAATTGACCAATCTGTTCGAATTATCTGAATTATCAGAAATCTCAGTACCATCTTACCAAGTTACCAAGTCGACCATGCTGACTATCGCAATGTATCAGATTGTAGGTCTCTCCCCGTTGTTGCTTGACTTTGAGTTCGAATTGTCAGTAGCCGAGAATAATAGTGTTCTCAGAACTACAGCATCAGTTGTTGTTCTATTCTCAATAGAAATTAGAACACGGAATGCTCCTCTCTAATCTCCTTTAGTACTATAGCACTGTAGCTATTTACTTGTCTTATTCAATCGTCTCTTAATTTTTCGCTCTCTAGAAGCAAGTGATGCATGCAAAAATAATGCAATTAGGTCGGTATGATGCTAGATAGAATCAGTTTTTTCGGGGCCACTCGGCGCCAAATGCCGCGACATCACTTGATGATGGTGGATCATGATCTGCCATTCGACTTAAAATGACTTAAAGGGGCTGCAACCTTTGTCAACGGTCTCTTCAACGGACTACGCTCTCTCGTTGTTATAGAACAGAGAAATAGTGTGCGCAATGAAGAGACCATTGAGTGAGGTCACTCTCCCTTTAATATTATTATATCATAAGTGATTTGTCTTTCTTGAATTCAATCTCTTTTCGAATCATTATATATTGTCTTTTTTTCCATTGACTGGACATCGGTGATTGATCTACAATGGAATGATTGATGTAGTGGCGAGAGTGATGAATGATTGAGGGGAGAGGGAGAGGGAGAGGAAAAGGGAGAGGGAGAGGGAGAGAGGAAGAAGGAGAGAGAGAAAGGGGGGAGAGGGAGAGAGGGAGACGGAGAGATTGAGAAGAAGAGGAAGAGGGAGAGGGATGAGATAGAGATAGAGGGAGGCATAGTTATGAAGCTGCAAGGTTCAAAGACTGACAAGATATGATGAGTTCAGGGGAGAAGGAGAAAGAGAGTGAGAGGGAGAGGGTGGGAGAGAGGGAGAGAGAGAGAAAGAGAGAGAGAGAGGGAGAGAGACAAAGGGAGAGGAAGAAGACTGAGATGGAGGGAGGTTCGTTAAACATAGTACAAGCCAGAGGTAAAAGAAGACTATGAAACATAAGTTGCCGAGTAGTGGGAAAGGGTTGAGAGAGAGGGAGAGAGAGAGAGAGAGAGAGAGAGGGAGAGAGAGAGGGAGAGAGGGAGAGAGAGAGAAAGAGAGAGGGAGAGAGAGAGAGAGAGAGAAAGAGAGAGGGAGAGGGAAAGAGAGGGGGAGAGAGAGGAAGGGGTAGAGGTAGAGGGAGAGAGGAAGAGGAGGCGAAGAATAAGAAGACATGTTGCGAAGGACTCTTTTCTTATTCTCAGCCCTCTTCTTCCTCCCCTTGCCCCCTCCCCCACCACCTCTCCATCTACTCCATCTCTACTCCTTCACACCAATCCTTACCCACTCACTCGTACTATGCCAGACACCACCTAGTAGTTTCCTGTTTCTGTTCATATTTTCATACTTGATCTATCAGTTTCTTTTAATATATATTCAATGTAATTCTAATGTAATTGTAATGGATTATCTGCACTAACAGTATTAACGTATTTCTTAAATTTTCCATACACTATGTTTCTCTTCCGCAAGGCGCTTAAAGGCACACTCCAAGCGCTTTCCTTGTCGGTGAGGGTGCTACCAGAGCGGAGAGTAAAATTAGCATGGGGAACCTTCAATAATTGTAAAAAGTACAAGAGAACCATGCTAGATCTCACTTCAATGTCAGTAAAGATATTTTTTTTAAATTCCAATAAAATTATCTCAATTATAACAATGACACTCGTCTCTAGTCTCTCTTCCCTCATTTAAAGGCCCACCCCGACCTAATTTTACACTATCCGCTCTGGTCACACTCTCTCGCCTTCGTTATCTGTCTACGAGAGAGCATTGTCAGAGCGGATCGTGGTGTTCCTTTAACCCATCTATTATCTTCTCCTCATTATCTCCCAATATGGGCGTGGCCGAACGCTTCTATGATGACCACGCCCCCTCAATAGACTCCACCCCCTCCCCTCTTGTCTCGCCCTCTGTTTCCTTACGCGACCACTTCATCTGACATATACAGCTTTTATATTTTCCGTTCCATCGCTTACCGTATTCTCGATTGTGAATATGACCTCGTTTCTGACCTACCGTAATCTACCGTAATGACATGATTTCTGACCTACCGTAATCTACCGTAATCACATGATTTCTGACCTACCGTAATCTGCCGTAATGACATGATTTCTGACCTACCGTAATCCTACCGTGATCATCAGGCTATGTCGTGTCGAATAGCCAATGTGAACGGGATACAGTCGTTGTCTCCGAGCGAGTTTGGGTCATTGGCGTGCGCCCAGTGCATCTTCTTTATCCTATCGCTAAGGACGTCGTCAATCAAGGTAAGCTCTAATTTGCATCTCCGTTCTGGCCTCGCTCTCTCGCAGTTAAATCAAGCGAGAGAGCGTGGTCAGAGTGGAGAGCATCAAATGAGGTTGTTTGATTATTTCAAGGTTTCGAATGATCAATAAAACACCCAGGATAACTTATTCCCTAATTTGTATTTGTTCGAACGTTCCGGTTTTATTTATGGATGGGCTTATTGGAATTGGACCCACTTGCACAATGATGGAAATATTGAGACTGGCAATGAGATGGGTGACCATGGCGCTCAAGAATTTGAAAGGGAGTTAGGGGAGGGGGATGCTAAAGAAAGAAGAAGCCATAAAAAAGTATAACGATAAAATGTGATCAGATCGTTGGAATAGGAGTGGCATAGAGATGCATAATCAATTTTCATATGAATATTGCTTTTCTCCTTCGTTGTTCATGTTTAACAAAAGATATGCATAGTTCTCTCATCGTATCCTAGTAAACAGGGATACAGTAAGGAAATCCGAGTAATTGAGGTAGGTCAACTTTGTTAGGGCGAGGAGGTATCTACTATGCTTTGTCTCTATCCTGATTCACTTTGTTTCGTTTCCCATTTTATTGTTCGGACTTGAACTTCGCAATCAGTCTCAAAACCGTTCTGGCACAAATCAAATTCGCGTAATTCCCTTTTGAAAACAAGGAAGGCCTGCTCGCACATGTTGCGATAGGCGCTAAATTGCTCTCGCAGTCTGCATAGTTTAGTGTAGCTGTGCTATTAGCAAACGTCGATCTCTACCGCACTGCCTTTGTTTTTAGCAAACGTCGCCCTGCCACACCACTGTAGAGAATTCGATGAAAGTTCAATCTGTGTCAGAAATAAAAGAAGTGCACTCATTCGAAACGAATTCATTATAGAGAAATGTGATGATTGACTGAAGGTGGTAGGCGAAAAGAAAAGCAATCTCTCCCTCTCCCTCTGCCTCCTTCTCCAACTGCCCCTCTCGCCCTCTATATTTCTCCCTCTCTTGCTATATATTTCATTCTATTCATTTTTGATCAAGCACAACATATAGTACAGCTATATATAGAAAAAATAGGTATACGGGCTTATGAATATGGAATATGTAATCCTGGCCACACCACTCTTGAGTACTGTAGCCGACTATTCCAAAGTTTCAAAATTTCGATGGATTCCTATAGAGACTTCCGAATTAGTAAACCTCGCCCTCACCACCGCACTCTTTGCAGAGCACACCATGTTTGGACGGTCTGGCAGTGTGTAAGAACGGGACGAATTGTGGCTGTGGTGACCAGCACCATGACCTCTACAACGTACCGGAATACGCGTTGAATGGGTTAGTAGACATACTACACAGTGTTTTAAAGCCACATCCCGAGCTTATTTGAAACTCTCCGCTCTGGCCAGACTCTCTCGCTTTGTTTGTCTACGAGAGAGTCTAGTCAGAGTGGGGAGTGAAATTAGCTTTTAAAGATTAAAAAGCCCTTAGATAAATCAAATAACAATTGAAAAAAGCCGTCGCCGATCATTCTGGCTTCTGACAGTAACAGAAAAGAAAACGAACGGGTCTTTTGTTCGTGTAAGTGGCAGTTGGGCATCTATTCATGGAATATGGAATCTCAAGCATTTGCTTTACAATAACAGATATGAATAGATTCAATGATTAGATTAGAGACATTTATTTACTGGCGTTCGGTTTTCATATACTGGCATCTAAGGAAAAGAATCGCAAGCGAATGGTGGAATATGGCACGTGACCTATGGTTAACATCCATATCCCAGTACTCCCATATGTGAACCTGATTAATTGATTTATTGATTGATTATTTATTGATTAATTCGTTTAAAAGCGCACTAAAAAGGTAAAGGTACAACCCGTTAATCAAGGCACACGAAGTCCCGCGGGTGATCACTGCTAGTGATCACCCGCACGATCCAAGCGCAGTAACTCCGCAATTTTAGGTGGGCCAATAATTTGGCCGAACATTTTTGGGTGCTTAAAATTTGGCTACCAGACAAGCCCCACTTTTAAGTTGGGTCAATAATATGGTGGTTGAGCCACTAATTTGGTTCGAAGTGGGGCTGTTATTTTAGTATAAAATTTTAGCCCCACTTCGAACCAATTTATTGGTACCCCTAAAATTGCGGAGAATGGATAGATGTGTTAGGGATGATAGATATCTGTCGTTAGGCCGAATTTTGTCCAGACATTCTGTAGTTGCCAATCTGATAAAGATTTATTGATTGATTCTGCAGATATTGGTTGATTTTTTGATAATGTCCCTGAACTGCATTTACGCTTACCCCATTATATCTATAGATCTGGATTGAGCGAGTAAATGGTGGTCTTAGACCACCACCACACGTCAGGGGAAATTGACTTGAAATAATAGCCGCTTCCGTTCAGTGAAGCGCGTCGATCTCTCCCTCTCTCTCTCTCCCTCTCCCTCTCTCTCCTCTCTACTACGTCTTCCTCTACCCTACGCAAAAGACTCCATTTCCTCGCCCGCTAAGTTTTCGGTCAAAACAAAGCGAGCGAAAGACATAAAACGCAACTGATGAATTCTAATTTTTAATTTAATTTAGCCTGTCTGGAAGAATACTCTCTTTTTCGCATTTCGACGTTCCATTTTCAATGATATCATTAGACTAGAATAGAATGGTGACGAAATTTTATGAAAATCTTGAAAATGACCATTGAGACTGTGCACCTGAACTTCTGGTTGAATAGGTGATAGAATGAGAGGGTGAGGGAGAGGTAGAGAGAGGGAGAGAGAAGTAGAGGCAGAGGGGGAGGGAGAGAGGGAAGGGAGAGGGGGGAAAGGGGATAGAGAGGATAAGGGAGAGGGAGAGAGGGAAGGGAGAGGGGGGAAAGGGAATAGAGAGGATAAGGGAGAGGGAGAGTGAAGAGAGAAGGAGAGGGCTAGAACGAAGAGATATCCTCAATAGGGTATGTTATTCAATGACATGGACGCTTCTCAAAGATGATAAAGTTATGAAAACAACTTTCATTTATATTATATTGCACTAGGGGAAAGAGTTCAGAGATGATTCAATTCATTTAGGGATCTATAAAAAGATCTATCTATGGTATGCAAGCATACCAGTGGTTTGCTGAACCAGCATACCAGTGGACCAGTATTGCACTGGCATTGAAATCTTCTGAACGGCCTTGTTCTTAATTCTGCGCATGAAACATTAATGATGCATCTATAATGATAGCGATTCTATTTATTCCATTGTCGCTAACACTAAGCCCAGTCTTCTCTTCATTTTGGTAGCAAGAACGACTCTCTTATACATATTTATGATCAGCATGAAACAATACATTTTATAAAGCAAAAACATTGGATAACTGAATACTCTTGACATAGATGGATATTGAATGAGTGTAACATTGGGCAGGATATGTGGTCTCTCAAAATTAATGCCCTCGAATTTTTCTGGATTTCAAAGAAAAATGGCCTACAATATTGACCGTATAAAATACACTTGTTTATTTGGTACGAGAGTAGCCAACCACTGCCACAATGCATTTCTATGTTTAGAGAGAGAGTCCAAGCGAGATAGAACGAGGATCAGAGAGAGCGAGCTAGAAGGGAATTGAGGTAAAAGGGAGTTGATCGATAACACTTGTGCGTTTTACCAGCCATTAGCAAGGCAATTATGCAAGTACATTTTATACACACATTATATATATATATAGTATATATATATATATATGGACCATATCTAGAATACCGTGTGAGACATCATCATTCTATTCCTTATCCTTATTCTACCCCTTCTACTCTTACTCCTTCACTTCTACATTATTCATTAATGCTTCTCTCCTGAATAATAGAACTCAATCTGCCATGTATTCTTATTGTACACATGATTCTTATTGATACATGTTTTTGGACAGAATTTGGGTCATAAATAACAAAATCTAATCATTAATTCCTAATTTTAAGAACATTTTAACACGGGCTAACAATTCTGAACGTTTACCACTGCGCTGTGGGAGAGTTGATGACTGCGCTAACTTCTTGTATGTCACTTAGCATTCTTATAAGAAAGATGCGGAGATTTACATGGACATTCGCGGGTCTCCTTTAGGTTCGAAGAAGTGCAAAGAGGTTCAAAGGTTCAAAGAATTTCGAACAGTGCACAAGAAATTTATGCTTATTTTTAGTCATAACTACTATAAATGGTCAAAGTAAGGATATTTTTAAACGTAATTGCTTTTGAGAACGAGGAACAAGTAATATTTTTGGTGTTGTTGTTCGCTTTCTACGACTATTCCTCCCTGACCATTTGTCATCACGCTTTCGTTCCTTTCAGATGCAGGAATCTGTCCATGAGTGGAATGAACGAATTTGCGTGTCATCCTTGCGCAGGGGCCATGCGCACAGCGATCTGATTGAATTATTGTGTAAAATTGTAGTGTAATGAGTGCAGTTAACGATTCTGTCTTTTCTGATATACCTATATCACGGATGCGGATATCAAAGTGTGTCAAAGTGTGTATCAAAATTTTGATTCAATCATTTATATCTTATACTTTCTGTTGTGGGAGAGACGGAAAGAAATGTTTATCATACAGATTTGCCAAAATCAAATGAAAAGACGACAAAACATTCATATATGGAAACAATAATAAATGAAGCAGAAAACAACCTCTTCTAATTTTTGAGGTTTCTTTACTCTGTGAGAATGCGTTATGAGCCGGTTGCGCCAGATATCGCACATTTCTTTCTTTCACACCTGCAAAAAGAGCGAATAAATTAAGAAAATATCATGCAGTGTTTACAGCACGAAATTGCAATAATTATGAATTAAATCTACAGATTTCAGAAAGTGGCGATAGTTCTTGTGTAGATAAGGAGTCAGTGCTGTCAGCTGATGTCTTGCTTACATTATAATAGGCGAAACAAGGGTCAGAAAACGTCCACTGCGATTGATACCGTAACCCTCAGCTAGAAATCAAACTTCAACTTCCGATATGTCGCGAAATAGGAAAATTCAGCGGGCAAGGTGTACACCATTCGATAGATAATGCAATGATCTTTCTATTGGAAGCATCAGAAATATCGATTTTAGCAGAATGAGGAAGAAAATTTGAAACAAAGTTTATATTCGAAGAAAAAGGTGATTTTCTGCTAAATTCCGGCAAAATCGTGCTAATTCCACCATCTATGAGACTGAACGCGATAACTATGATAAGAAATAACATCGAAATCACGCAATAACATCATTAAAATAGCAAAAATAGGAAACTCCAAAATGGAGAAATTCAAGTGAGTGCGCACACCAGGCGCCTTTTCCCAAATGCACTATAGTCACTTCCAAGCCAAATCAGATCGTTGTGGCCATGCTAATCTTCTCTGTATTGTTCCAATTTTAGTTCATATGTTCATTTGTTCAATATGTTCATTTGGAATGAACAAAGAGTGGGGAGATAAAGGTACACGCAGGGAAAAGAGGTGTAATCCACAGCACGTAAGACCTGTAAAGTGTTATATTTAACACTTTTGGGTATTGAAATAGCTCAAAAAGCGTTAAAATATAACACTTCACAGGTATTATGTGCTGTGGATTACACCTCTTTTCTCTGTGTACATATACAACCATTCAAGACCCATCAAGTACTGCGGGTGATCACTGGCCAAAGAGAATTCAAGGATATTAGGTGGGATGATAACCGATGAATAAGAACCGACTGGAGGAAAACCATTCGCGTGTGAGAGATGAGCACTATCATCCAGTCGGTTCTCATCTGATCTAGTGCAATTCAGTCGGGGAGAGGAGGGTGCTCTTCTTCGGACCTACTTTCTTCTTTATTGTTTTCAATCAGTACATACATATACCATGATTTATCTTCTCGTTTTTGATCTGCATAGAGAAGATAAATATATTATTACTTAATGAGTGTCTATGAGAGTGAAAGAGAATCAATGATCATTGCGTATGACGTCATGATCATCTCCTGCAAGGGGCTGATCATCGACAAGTGTTCTCTCATTGTCGAAAGATCACTATGCAACACACTACGGAAGTGTTGTAATAAGCTCGAGAATTTTAGAAATGCACCGAATACACCCAAAGGAAACCCTTTTCTATAAGGGAATTATTCCCCAGAAATAGCCAGAAGTCTCTTCCCTTATACAATTCGACCCTATTCCCCAACCTGTGCGGGGATGATTCCCTTACCTATGACGGAAGAATTCCGTAGTGAAACACTACTAAGGATTTTGCTCTATGTAGCCTTTTTAATACACTCCAATCTATAGCAAGACTTGCTAGTGTTCCATGTTATAGCTCTCTGATATCTAGAAAGCATTAGATCTTGAAGAGACAGCCTCATTCTCATTGACAAGGTTGTTTCAAGAGTTCTGGGAGGACCCTAAAAGAGAGGGGAACTTAATCGGTCATCCGACCCATAGTCCCTTAAATAGCTTCCTCCCTCTCTCTAGCCCCAATGTTGCGAATGTATTGCTACTTTAAAGAGGAAGAAAGGGAGTGGAGGGGGACGTGCCATTACTCATTCAAAATAGGGTCATTGTACGGAAATTAACATCGAGAATAAGGAAAATAATAATAACAACTGCATATCATTGATGGGACTGATGATATAGTTAGTAGTCAAGACCTCGCCAGACATAATTATACCTTTTCCAAGATGCGTCCTTACTATTTGCTTTCAAACTGGCATTATACCCAAAATCCACACCGATATAGCTATCTTACAATTAGCGACGGAAATCCATAGATCACATTTCTTTTCTATTGTGAGATCCCTCATTTCTTTAAATATCAGTTAGTCATCAGACTCATCTTTTATTCAGTAATTACAGTCTGTCAGTAACGATTACGAAACCGCGCACAGAGAAAAAACTGTAAAACGAAACTGTAGCTGAAACAGAAACGCACATAAAATCTCCAGGTCTTGTACGTCTTGTATGTTTGGTCCACAGTGTACTTAAGACCACATGTCTTGTACGCTGTGTAGTACAGCTGGAGTGGTGGTGTTTTAAGACTTTTCTATGCGTGCGCCGACAAGTGACCATCCATTTTCGTGTTCTAGCAGTCTATAGTACGATATCTAGTGAATCTGATCCCCCTGAGACATGATCGAGCTCATATTACAAGCTCGGTCAACCAGTGGTATGCTGAAGTCTGAGTTCCGCATGCTACTAGCATGCCGAGGGTTCACTGGCATCAGTGGATGTTGATTCACCAAACGTCCGGAAATATCCTTGTGTGAGCATTGGGACTAGGGCATTTGTGACATGTGTTTATTCAGTGAAGTAGTAGAGACGAATATGTCATGCACAAGTCACAAGTAAAGTATATTTTCGTCCCCAAAAATATCTTTTCCAATATTAACAGATTGCGTGTGAATGAATGAATCATCTACAGTAACCCTTTCAGTATGATCCTTTCACTTACAGTAATCCCTTGAAGAACAATTCAAATCTTCTTTGTCACTCTAGCCCAATGAGCTTACGTCTAGTGATGTGCTCGGGTTTCTGTTATTCTTAACTAATCCCATATACTTCGTTGCAAATGATGCAATAGTGGATACTGTAGTCGACATCGATTTTTCGAAAAATGATGGACTAAAGATAGATCGAAGTACAGGTACAGAGATAAAGGGTTAGAATAAGAAGGGATCTCGGGTTTCCGAGTTGGATACAAAGCAAGGCAGAGATTGGATTTCTTACGCGTTTCCTAACATTTCACTGGAGAAGAAATAGAAAAAAAGGATCTAAACAAAAAAACACATGGTTGATTTGGGTGCTTATGAATGCAGAAACACTCCATTTTTTCAGAGCTTCGTTCCATATATAACATTTTAAGCAAATTTAAAACTCCGCTCTGGTCATACTCTCTCGTAAACAAAGAAAGCGAGAGAGCATTGCAAAAAAGTAGTTTTTTATAGCTCGGGGAGTGCATTTAACGATCACTCTGACAATCAGACAGACATTTTCATATCGTTAAACTTCGTTGTCTGCATTTCTGTTTGAGGCCAATTTGTCATTAGCACTTCACTTTCTTCGTTCTCAAGACACCCAAATTGAATCCGAAGTCGTTTTTGATCATGTAGGTAGATTAAGCGATGCGGGCACAGAATATTCAAGCCTCCCTCAGCCTCTCCCTCTCCCTATCCTTTTCTCCCTCTCCCTCTTCCTATATCCCGTCTATCCCTCCCATCCTTTCATCCCCTGAAAAGGGCGAAAAGTGTTCGAAATTGGATCACGCCTGGCCACATGTGAGGGCGATGTATGATGAAGCGGAAGCGGAATGAAGGATCGACTAGAATGCACTTGAAGAATAGAGAGAAGTCATTGTGGGGGTCGATAGGTCCATGCAAAAAATTCGGCCTGTAATACTTGTTGAGTATTTATTTATTTGTTACATCAAATATATATCCATAAATATATTGCTAGCAAAGGAAAAGAGTGGAGACTGGTCTGGGTCCCATATAAAGGCACACCTGAGCTAATTTAACTATACGCTCTGGCCACACTCTCGTAGACAAATAAAGTGAGAGAGCATGGTCAGACCGGAGAGTTTCGAATTTGCTTGGGGTATGTCTATAGGCGATTGGCAGTTTCCTATCTATTTCTGCTATTTCACCAGGACTAAGATCAGAAACACGGAACAACGGCGCTGTCAGTGATAAATCAACGATATCCTATGTTCTATAACACTTGCGGGGAACATGATTGATAATATGCGGAGAGCCGAGAAATTGATGGGGGAAGATATGAACAGAGACAAAAAACATGATATGAGTGATAGACGCCCACACCAGAGGGACTCTCAATCTCCCCCATTGTCATGCTGGAGAGAAAACGATGTTTTCATGGAGAACTCGTGTTTTTTGCGAAATATGTCTGATATTAAATGCTTCATGAACGATGGAGACCCATGATAGTCACGTAATTACCAGACTATATGCGAATTGAAAGTGAAGTGATTGTAAGTGATATATATTATATTTTATCTACATGCACACGCATGCAACGACACATGAAAATGGTATGAACAAAAATAAATAGGTGATGATAATGACTTCGCTATCTAGAAGAAAGAAATAAATGAAAGGTGACTCGGGGCGGGGGGGGGTGAAAGGGATCTCCATACTTGATCAGTGGTCCCACTCGTAGATTATCTTGATTGCACATGGAGCGTGAGCAATGAGCAGTGGACGAAGCTGCATGGAATAAACAATATAGAAGTTAGGCTATCCTGTAGCACCGTGATAAAGAATAGTTTTTGTCTGGAAATTACTACTTAAATTCTAACTCTTCTCGGATATCAATAATGCTGTATGACAAAGCGAGAAATAAAACAGTTCATTAGAATTGGCATTGAAATTAACCCTACCCTCGTATTTCTACACTATTAGCCTACTAAAAGATTCCCTAAAACTAGTAGCCTATGAAATGGTATACTAATAGTCGCACATCAGTGTACTGATAGTTACCATACTTCATCTAAAAATTGGATGTACTATGGCTCTATCCTCCTCCACCATTCTTAATAAGGACGCCTTATCCTCTTACCTTCTTAGCTCTTCTCTCTCTCCATCTCCCTCTCTCTATCGATTCTATTCTTAGTTCATCCTTACTCATTCTGATGGATGCTCTACTACTATGACGATGGAAACCAGAGATGGTATCAGTGTGGGAGAGAGGTAGAGGGAGAGGGAGAGGGAGAGGGAGAGGGAGAGGGAGAGGGAGAGGGAGAGGGAGAGGGAGAGGGAGAGGGAGAGGGAGAGGGAGAGGGAGAGGGAGAGGGAGAGGGAGAGGGAGAGGGAGAGGGAGAGGGAGAGGGAGAGGGAGAGGGAGAGGGAGAGGGAGAGGGAGAAAATGTTTCTTTTTCCTCCTTCTTCCTCCTTAGTCTTCGTCCGTTTGCAACATTCAAATAGAGTAGTGGTAGAGCAGAAAAACGAAGACGACTAGATTAGATTGGGTTCTACGCGGTGAGAGAGAGGGAGAGAGGGAGAGGGAGAGGGAGAGGGAGAGAGAGGGAAAGGGAGAGGGATAGGAAGAGATGGAGAAGGAGAGGGAGAGATGGTCGAATATAAAGAGCCCCTGAATAGCCCGAGGGCACGTTTTATGGGATGAAGGCGCCAATTATGGAAATGCGTAGAGCCTACGTACACGTGGTAATAAAAGATCCATTATAGTGATAGCCTATACTATTTTCATTAGAACGAAATGAATTGCACTACAGTGCATGTAGTAACTGAGCAGTATTGTTGCCTTTAAAGGCTCATCGCGGGCGAATTTGAGATTCTCCACTCTGGTAATACTCTCTCGTAGACAAAAGAAGCGGGAGATTTTCGACTTAGCTCGGTGTGCACCTCTAAAGCGACACCCCAAGCTAATTTAACTCTCCGCTCTGGGCATGCCCTCTCGTAGACAAAGTCGGCGAGAGGGCATGCCCAGAGCGGAGAGCTGCCAATTAATCACTATTGTGCGTATAAAATGTACTTGCATAAGAAGATGACAAATGGTGCTAACGAACGGAAGTCATAATCACAGCGTTCTCATGACTTTCAAAGCAAGAACGACCGCTCAACATACAAACTCTCTCGAATACAATGGTCTCTCCTTCGTCTTGCTTTGGAAGAAAAATGGCTTGGGCCAGAATACTGTGTAATCGAGAGGCGATCGAGATGTAGCCTTCTACATCTCGCCCCGCCTCTCGATTGTCTCTCCGCTGCCTCTCTCTAACCCGGCTGACCTTCGCCGCGCGCTATATTATATATAAAAGAGATCGGCATAGTTTCTGAACCATGCAAAACAAGAAAGTCTCTTGTGGGAGTGGTTGGCTACTCTCGTACCAAATAAACAAGTGTATTTTATACGGTCAATATAATGGATCTTTTATTACCATTTAATTTATTTTGATGCACATAGTTCATTCCGATGAGAGTGAGGAAAATCCCAACTAATCTTGACTTTAATGCAATCATGACCGTTGCCGGAACCGTAACCTTAGCCGGAACCGCACTTTAGTTTACGGACATCATTCAAGGTTCTCTCTGGGGGCTTTTAATTTTGGGCAGCCGCTAATGAATAACATGATACTTCGTTCTTTTCAATTTCACATTTACGATTGCTATTCAATTGAAAATTGCAACCAATTGGAAGTTATTTGTACAAATTTTCTTTTTTGGGTGAGGGTCTAACTATTCGAAAAGGAACAACACGTAGTAATATTTATGGCTTTTCGAGAAAACACGGAACAGAATGAGACGAGAAGATGGAAACGGTAGATCAAAAATCACTAACGAAAGAATTTTTTCCGTTTTATCAATTTCAGTTTTTTTAAATATTTCAGATTCTTAGTTGTAATTTTACAATTTAATGACCTTTATCAAGCAGAGAACCAATTGTGAGTGTGAATGGTTGCGACTAAACGACTGTTTTAGTCTGGGGTATGCCCATACGATTGTTATTCTTAGTAAATCTCCACAGATAGTGACAAATTTCGGAGGATCCTCTTTTCTGCTAAGGAGCCACTTCAAAGATGCCAGTGGTCTCTTTAGAGGCCTCAAAGTCACACCCGAGCAAAGTTTACCCTCCTCTGGAGCGATGCTCTCTCGATGACAGGTACAGCGAGAGAGTGTGGCCAGAGTGGAGAGTCTCAAATTAGCCTTTAAATCCCTATTGTTTCGGTAGTCGAATGTAGAGGGAGTAAAAGGGGGTGAAAGCTTCATAAATAATGGAAAGAATAGGCAGAGGCAAAAGGTAGTGGAAGCTAAGAAAACATAAGTGTTGGCACGAGAATAACTTTCATCTGAGGGTTTACAATGGGGACCAGGGATGGGCTAAATGAAAATTTTACGGTTTCGAAATCAGTAAAATCCGCAAAATCCCATCCTTCGGGACATTGGAAAATATGTAATTTCACCTTCATATTATATTATAATAGGCCAGTGAATTAGTGATCTCCCGCAGGACTTCGTGTGCCTTGAACAAAGTGATAGCTCTACGTTTTTATTGTACTATTTTAGTCAGAACTATGAAGGATGAAATATTTGCTTGCTCAGCAAACATCCTGGTTGCAGCTTTTCGTAGTTCATGCAATATTTTCGGAAATATGACGAGTACTTTATTAAGCCCTCGGGCATGTTTCATCTAAACTTTCGCCCACAAACTAAGCAAATTATATTTATATAAATCTCATAATAGATGCACTACAGTTGAAACCAAACTAGCATCAGAATATATTCCACTGAAATATGCTATGTCCTGAAATGTAAAGGCAAAAGGTTATCTCGTTATTAAAATCCTGGGAGAGATTACTGCATGGATCAGTGAATTTTATTATTATTATTATTATTATTATCGCTGAATTGGTGTAGTTCATAAAAAAATTTACAAAATTTGTTTTGTCTCTGGCACAGCGTTGTTGGAAAAGGACCTTAATTAAACATTCAAAGACGCTTTGGTTGTTTATCGTCGTCTACAAGAATTCGCATGCATTTTCTTGCATTTTCCGAGAAATGGATATGTCTGTTGGCCGATAGTGCAAAAATATGGGACCAACAAATTGCAGTGGAAAATCTTTCCATTAATACTTTAGATCACTGAGCAGTAACACAGTTTTTCTCTCCAAAATCATCGATGATCACAAATATTTGAGCTCAAAGTAACAATGAGCAAACGTGATAAAGTATTGTTGTGCACTGTATTTTATAGTAGCTCGCCATATTTTCACCGTAAAGTTCGCATGCATTTCGTAGTAAATACCAAGAATTGTAGACCAAATATCGTCCGTTTGTAGTCTGATATCATTTTCTTCTTCTCCTATATAGTCTGGGACGTGTTTCTGTCTAGTGTTCATGCTGTACCAAGAAGTTCTAAGTCTTCAGGGACCTCAAGTCAATCCTACTCATTTCTTGCATGAACAGTTTCCTAGAATTTGATGACCGAGCCTGTCCGAAGGCACACAAATTTTACTGTCCGCTCTGTCAACACTCTCTCGTTGACAATGATAGCGAGAGAGAGTGGCCAGAAAGGAGAGTCTCGAATTACCTCGGGATGGCCTTTAAATTGATGCTGTGTAAGCCTGTCATGCTAATGCATTTCACGGAATCTACAGCACATGTTAGGTCTTCACCTGAACGCTGTCTATGTAGTTCTTGTTGTTTTCTATTACTTGACTGAGAGGCTTCTCAGGCCAACAGCCTTTTTATAAGTGTTCTCATTAGTCCAGACTGATAAGCTAAGCAGGATTAAATGATAAGATCATAGAGGACACACAGAAATTTAGTGAAGGGGGGGGGGCGAATACTACCCGGGTAAAATAATAAATCAAAAACTAATAATACTTATCGCTTCTTACAATAGAGAAAATAACGGAAAAAGAAAATAACTTTAAATAAACTATTAATGAAATAAAATAAAATAAATAAATTTTTGTCTTTGTAGAAGCGTAGTTCAAAGTCCGGAAGAGCTCGTCTATAGGGATCCATCACTGAATGGAAGTTTTGTCGTGAGTTCACATTAAATGTAATTTATTTATTTATTTCCATCAAATAAAATTACCAGGCGTGTGAGATGTGTATCAGTGGCCGTATGCAAGAACCGTTTTCGGGGAAAAATGTGACGTCATTAGCGTAGGCGGAGGCGTTTTCCAAAAATCATCCGCCTACGCTAATGACGTCACATTTTCCCGGAAAACGGTTTTCCCGTTGTTCTTGCATACGGCCACAGGGTAGCAAAAGGGATAGATGGATTTTCGTCGTATAAGGCGATTTCGGTTTCGGTTATATTATCTTAACTGTTGTCTGTTACATTTAGTTTTTCAAAGGCATTTGAATCTCGCCGCTCTGGTAACACTCTCTCGCTTTCTTTGTCTACGAGAGAGTGTGACCAGAGCGTAGAGGCATATTAGCTTGAGGAATGCCCTTAATAACCACCAAACAATCCATACTTCATTCTTTCATTGTTTAATCATGAATACGTATAAATAATAATATTTTGATTATTACTTTGCAGTACATGGTCCACGATTGCTGCAAAGCTGCCGTGTCATGCTGTTCCGATGTTTTACAACATGCAGGCAACACTTCTAATCAAGGTACCGACACGCTCGCTTATACAATCATACAATGATCGTTATCTCATCTTTATCATCATATATGTTATTACAATCTATTCTATGTTATCCGAACGATATTAATATTTTGTTGGGTACACTTTTGGGTTTTTGAATAGAGGCACAAAACCATTATGTAGTTAGTGGGGCTTTTACTAAATGACTGATTAGTCTGTTTGTGCTAATTGTGAGGTACGATACAAGGAGCACTATGATATGATCTCATATGATTACGGTAGAAAGTAGTTTGTTTACGGTAGCATGGTTTACATTGATTTTAGAACGCTTAGATTTGCCTTCAATCTTGTCTGCTTTTGTCAGTTCAATCAAAATATGGCCCTAGTTATTCTTTGAAAGCATAGGGAGTGTTATTGCTCTGACCGTCTATGATTGTATGGGACCTCAGTACGTCCAAAATAATCAGTCGTTTAATAACATTCATTCCTTCCCAATGGTTCTGTGCTTGATAAAGGTCATTGAATTGTGAAATTAAAAAAAATGTCCATGATATCATAAAGAGCCAATATTCCTTCCTTACACGTATAGTCTCGGTAATTGCCCACGCTTGAATAACAGACCTATTCTTGGTCTGAATTCGAAAATGCATGGAAAATAAGCATCAATCAGGAAGCAACAATGGTCGTGTTCTACCTCTGCCTCTCTTTCTCTCTCCCTCTCCCTCTCCCTCTTCTCCCTCTCCCTCTCCCTCTTCCTATTCCTCCTCTCCCTCTCCCTCTCCATTCATTCACAATAGCCACAGCACATGCATATTCATCGTCCACTTTTGGAAACAATGAAAGGAAGATGAATAACATCTCCATTTTGTGTCCCAATAGCTCTTTTGACCATGAATATTTATGAAATCTTCAGTGTTCCTAGGAACATACGGTGGGTTCAATGGATGGACTGGGATTAAATAATGTTATTTAGCTATTTATTTATTTATTCCAGTAAATATATATTCATAAACATATTACTGACAAAGGGAAGAGGTGCGATGGATTTCCGACGCGTATAAGCAAGCGACAACACGCTAGGGATAAAACATGTAGCATATAGAGAGTTACCGCAAAAGACGATAAAATGTAAAGAAAATACAGGATTCTCACTCTATATTGACAGATCATGATGAGCATTGAGTGCTATCTTAATCATCATAAACTGTATTATTATCTCAGAATGTCCTGCCACATGGGACGGCTTCCAGTGCTTCGGTCAGTCCAAACCTGGAAAGGTCTACGCGATGTGTCCGTACTACGCGCACATGGCTGCAACCAATCTGGAAGGTCAGATTCATTAACTGAGTATCAATTTGGATGCGTAGATCAGACTGAGTATCATGATTGATTATTTTTGTATCATATACAGCGGTCGAGAAGGAGTGCACGACAGAGGAGGGATGGAGGAAGTTCTATGGTGCCGAATGGTCGGACTATTCGGGATGTGCGCATACGGTAAGAAATTAATGAATTTTAATTTTTAAAAATTTAAAAATTTCATAAATCATTTGAATTCTCGATATGCAAGTAATACTGTTCACAAAGTGAACTCTCCAAACACAATTAGATAATTACTACTTAATTTTACTATTTTTTACACTCCATATTCAGTGGCAACTTGACTTGTCTTGATAGAATGTTTTAATGCTAACAATAACATACTTCTTTGATTCAGGAAAATGCGAAATTCTGGTCCGGCGTTATCTCCTATTCCGCAAGTGTCGTGGCCATCACTCCAGCACTCGTAATTATTACGTTCTTCCGGTAAATTCTTCTTCTTTCAAAGTTTGAATTTCGCAAAAATAATAAAGTTCATTGTATAATGGTAATCTGAAGTGTCATAAAAGGGGATCTTCTTTCTTTAAATTATTCTTCTTTCATCTCCTTATGATCCGCTATTGAGGCACTTGTTCAGTATCCAAGCAGCTACTCTTTGACCTTTTTGAATAGCGAGTGGTGAGAGAATCCAGATATTACTGATAAATCTGATAATGATTAATGATTGATAAAGTGTATTACTGTTACTGTTACTGTTATAATGGTAATTAAATGGAACTCGATCAGTGATGAATATACGATGGCCATTGCGCAGGAATTGCATTATTATTTTTCAACGTGTGTAAACACCAAGCGAGACACATAAATGTGACGGGTGAAAAGAGTATGAAATAAAGTGATGTATTTTCGAATGGGGAACTATTAATAATTTGAATTTTATTTTATAATAATAATAATAATAATAATAATAATAATAATAATAATTATTATTAATTATTATTATTATTATTATTATTATTATTATTATTATTATTATTATTATTATTATTATTATTATTATTATTTATTTATTTATTTATTTATTTATTTGTAGTTCCCTTCGAACACAAGCAGTCTTCGTCATCCACAGACATCTTCTTCTCTCCTTTCTCTTTCTCGGGCTGACCTATCTCTTCACTTCGTTCTTCTTCATTCATCAGGATGCCCCAGGGCATGATTGGAGCAATCAGGTACAAATAATAATAATAATAATAATTAAAAAATACTAATAAATTATAATCGTATTAAGTTAATCGGATTGTGAGTGTAGCCGAGTGCTTGGGAAGATGAAAATATTTTAAAACATTATGACGGTTCAATGCTAAACGCATCATCACGTATAGATGAAAATATCTACAAAACAATGAATAATAATGATAGTAATGCTTCCAAAAACCCCCCTTGAAAAGTTGTATTGTGAGATCCGAAAATTTATATTTATTAAAAAATATATTACCTGTGCTTGTCTATTTTACCATCTATATTACTTGAGTAAAGGAATCAATTAATTAATTTTAGTGGGTCTGTCGCATCGTTTTTCTCATTCAACTCCGATTTCTCCGATTGTCAACGTTTTCTTGGATGCTAGCTGAAGGTGCTGAATATTCCAAATCGATTGAATGTGGAGAATTTCCGATCAGATTCTGATTCCATCGGACTTACTGAATATACGTAAATATGATTGCCATTAAAAAGTATGATTTCGCAGGCGTCTACTTGTTCCGTCTCCTGTACAAATCCTTCGCCGATTCTGACTCTCTCCTCGTCTACAAGATCGTATGTTGGGGCGTACCCATGGTTGTGTCCACGCTATACGGAGTAATGAGATACAATCACATTGATACGCTTCACAACGATAACAGCCTCGATTGTTGGATCAATCCTCTGGATGATATCTCCATAGAGGCCATTGTTATGGCGCCCAGTCTGTTCTGTCTATGCGTGAGTTATTTATTTCTTTATTTATTTATTATTTATTTATTTATTTATTATTTATTTATTTATTAGTTATTTATTTATCTAGCTCATCCTAATTGATATCAGATTATATGCTTATCCTCAATATATTATATATTGGTGGAACATAACTGATGAAACCTAAATCCCCCATTCTTTTATGTTTTCATTATCTATTAGATAAGTGGCGTAAAAGAAAAGAGCAAAAGGAAAGATCAATTTTTGATTTAAACAATTGATTATATATTTATGGAATAAATAAATAAATAAATAAATAAAATCCAATCATTGATTCAGATGAATCTACTCCTGGTCTGTGTGATATTGTACATTCTCGTCAAGAAACTACGATACAATCCCCATCTCGAGCCCATGCAGTATCGGTGAGCGCCTTGAGACTATACTGTTGTCCACACAATCAATCAATCAATAATAATATCTTTATGTGCGTTTCATGTAAGAATGATAATGATATACATAGAGAAATGCATTAGGGACACATAAATACAATACCACAATGAGGTAGTAAGGTTTAATTAATAGATAATGATATCAATACTATTCTTTATGTGGTTACAGTGGAAGTAAAAATACAGATGCAAAATAGAGTGAAATACTGATAACTTTGAATTTAAAATTACCAGAACGACCCCTCAACATGGAAATTCTCTGGAAAACATTTGTCTCGCTTGTCTAGCTTCCAAAGAATGGGTTCGATCGGAATGGTTAGTAGTGCCAACCCGTGATCGACTATAGCACAGTTATATTTGATTTTCTGAGCGCATTGATCACATCGTAATAGTCACAATAATTGGTCATAAGTCGATCGAAGAATATTTGAACAATACAAAGATGACTATAGTCATGTCGTATTGCTTGATGTACCACACAGACGTCCTCCTCTCTTCGCTCTTCTACAAGGATCAACTCGACTCATTCGACCCTTTCGATCGGAATCATGGATCCTCTCACGTCTGGGACGTCCATCACTCGTCTTCGCTCCGCCCCTTCCTACCGTACTCTCGGCATCAGCGACCACTCGTGACGTCATCATCGTCGCGTGAGAACCTTCTGACTATCCTTGATCCCGACGTCGTCAACCCTTACAGCACAGAATTCCCTACAGTACTTACCGTAAAGTACAGTACTTTAAGTACAGTACTTACCGTATTCCCTACGCCATATCACATTCCTCTGGTCTTCCTTGGTCGCGCACAGATTATTAGTTTATGAGTTCATCCAATCTTTGGGTTCATCTCAAATCATATCTAACAGAGAAAAAGTGTAACCGTACATAAGACCTGTGACGTGTTATATTTAACAGTTTTTCGACAAAACTAAGACAAAACGTGTCAAATTATAGGGAAGAGTGTTGCAAAAATTTTTAAGCGTGAACTATAAAACTATAAAGAATATAAAACGATCTAAATATAACACTTCACAGGTCTAGTGTACTGTGGGTTACACTTTGTCTCTGTGTGAATTTGTCATTAAAAAAATTTCAGGAAGGCAGTGAGAGCGGCGATGATGTTGGTGCCCGTATTCGGTCTTCACTTCCTCTTTACGATCTATCGGATACAGAGTCAAGCACATCAGATCATGAATCTAGTCATGGATGGCCTGCAGGTATGGTCATTTTGCCCTAAAGTGACTCCCGCGCTAAGTTGAACTCTCCACTCTGGCCGCACTCTCTCGCTTCCTCTGACTGCGAGAGAGTGCTGCCAGAGCGGAGAGTGAAATTAGCATATGTCATGCATCTCCAAATGTAACAATGACTTTAACGTTTCTCGTGACGATGTCTGTAAGTTAGATTTTACGGTGAAACCGTGTAAGGCGAAAACGCGGAACCTTGAACTTACAATTAGCTAACTCAGCAATTTAGGGCTTCGCGGTGTCGATAATTCTGTGCTATGCCAACAACGGTGTGAGCGAAGCAGTAAAGAAGTACATCAAGGGCATGAAGGATATGCGATCACTTCGAAGTGAATGCAGGTATTCATTGATTTATTGATTGATTTTTAAAATTTATTGATTGATTTATTGATCCATCTTATATATTCACTGATATTCAGATCGCACTCGAACGTCGGCCTGGGCAATCGGATCTCGATCCCGAACGGAAACAAGAAGGTATACGGTATACTATGATTATTGACTCTCGTTTATTTGATCATTTGACTTGATTAACACAAAAAGCTTCTTATTAGTTGTCATCACGAATTTAAGTTCACAGGCCAAAGTTGTAGACAACTAACATTTACCGTAGTATTTAGTACCGTAGTCGCCATTTATTAAATTTCTGTACCTCATGTTTCTAGATGTCTCATACGGAAACCGTCGAGTTTACTGTAAGTGTGCCCAGATATTGATTATATCTGCCTGCTTCGCTGTAATCACTGCGCGCACTCATCGCTTAATCATGTACCGTAACCACTAGCTACCGTAGTCTTGTTGGCTCTCACAACGAATGCGTATTACTGTTGTTGGCTTTCGTGCACAATTATCGATTGATATCGGCTAGAGCAACATCACGCTTATATTTAATGTTTGGATGGGAATGTTTTCGTGATTTCATAATATGGATTTATGGGCACTAGGTCGGATGTGAACTGATCAATAATATCCGACTGGATAACTATTTGCTTATGAGAGACATGCGCTAATGAAGGTGCAAGGTATCCAATCGGTTATCATCCAGTCGGTTATTATTCATTGGTTCTCATCCGACATAGTGGAGGATTTGTGTGATTATCGATTGATTATCGATTGATCGATTGAATACCGATTGATTTAGATTGTCTGTCCAGAGACAGTAGCGGAAGCTAAACGTGCGAGCCAAGACTATCGCCAACCTCTGATGACTACTGCTGAAGATGACGAGGAAGAGAAAATGACCGAAAAGACCGTGTGAAATCGTGTATTTTCCATTCCCCAATGGTGCCAATCGATATCATTCTGTATATATACCGTATCTCGTCGCTACTGTAATATCGTCTTAAGACCCTCCCATATGTACAGATCAATCAAAGGCACACTAAGAGCTAATTTGCGCTCTGACCATGCTCTCTCGATGACAAAGAAAGCGAGAGTGGGTTGCTAGAGCGGAGAGTTTCAAATTAGCTCGGATGTGTCTTTAAGCCAATTCCATTCAATATATTCTATAGTAGATTACCAAATGAAACGAGTATAGAATCAGCATACAGCACTGATTCTTAAATAAGAATGCACTACATTATTGTATATTTGACAAAGAAAACCGGTAACTTTAGCTTGCTTAAAGATCAAAGATCAAAGATCAAAACCTCCCTATCGCCTTATCTTCATGGCATTCTCATTCATTGAAACACGGTATAAATGTGTATATTCTACAGTATCCAGTGATTCTTCCACAGTTATTTGATTCCGATGTTAATTGATATCCATTACTTTCTCGTTTTTCATGCTACTCTATTGTTTTCGCCATTTATTGATTGCTTTTTTTGCCTTGAATAAATATTACTGAACAACCGAGTTCGTATAAAGATCAACGATCAATTATTTAAAATCGAAATAAATTATTAGAAATATATTTATAGAATTGAAGAAAGAATTGAACCCCATTGATCTATGAAGCAATGTCGCACATCAGAGTCCTCGACCAAACCAACTCTTGAATCAATGAAATGAAATGTAATTGACTGTTTGCTGTTTACCTAATGACCCAAACAGTGAATATCACCACTACTAACACCAACGTTTCATTTACTATGATAATATACTATTCAATCAATACATTTGCACGTCTGTAATGATCTATTTCTATCTTAATTTCTATCTTAAATCCTCACTTATCTTGCCCATATAATCGAATACATATCCTGCCCAATATTATCCTCATTCAGTATCTATCTATGCCGAGAGTATTCAGTTATCTATTGTTTTTGCTCTTTTTAAACCTGTATTGTTTCATGCTGACTATGAGCATGTCGATAAATATATATATATATATATATATATATATATATATATATATATATATATATATATATATATATATATATATATAATTTTACAGGAATCTGTGAAATCAAAGTGGACCTGCGTAACGTTATGTGATAGATCATTGATAAGAGAGATATCAGTGTAATGGTAGAGAGAGAGGGATGTAAACATTGGTTGAGTCATTGTTTCGAATGATTCAGCACTTTGAACGATTGGAAGAGAACACCAACTGTTCGAGTTTGTCTATCACTAAAACGTTACTCATTCTTTTCGTTTTCATATTCACACTTGGCGTGATTTAATCATTGATTTCGCATAAAGTCTGTGATTACGGCTATGTTTACTACTTTTTCGATGGAAAATTAGCCATTTATTATTATATTATTATTATTGTGCTGTTTACATTTAATCACTTTATCGAGATCGATTAAGCGGTGGGTCATTTTGTTTTTTTTTCATCAATTTGCACACTATTTCGTTATTCTCTGGCAGTGAGAGTATTCTCATACTGAATAGATGGGCTGAAAATCTCTTTAAAGACGCACCCCCAGCTAATTCTACTCTCCGCTCTGGTCATACTCTCCCGTAAATAAAGAAAACGAGAGAGTGTGGCCACAGCGGAGAGATTCAAATTAGCCCGGGTGTACCTGTAATCTCTGTCACTGAGGGTATTTACAAACAGACTAGACAGCCCAAAATCCCTTTAACCTTCACTTCTCCTTACCATGCTATCGATTGCTACAAACAGACAACAAACAATTTCTTCCCCTCTTGCCATTCCATTACTAACAATGTTCTTATCTCTCGTTCACTTTCACTTCGATTTTCACTTACTCCGTTTTTGAATTGAACATTCGGCGGGAAATCTCTGTTTGAAGGGAGTGTTATCCCTGGTAGTGCTCTCTTCATTCTCACGCCTTTTCTTTGTCTTTGCAACTAGAGAGAGAGGGTGAGATAGAGGTAGAGAGAGATAGAGGGAGAACGAGGGAGAGAGAGAGAGAGAGAGAGAGAGAGAGAGAGAGAAAGAGAGAGAGAGAGGGAGAAAGAGAGAGAGATAGAGATAGAGAGGGAGAAAGAGAGTGAGAGAGATAGAGAGACGGAGAGAGAGATTGAGAGAGAACGAGAGAGAGAGATAGATAGAGATAGATAGATAGAGATAGATAGAGAGAGAGAACGAGAAAGAGAGAGAGAGGGATTGAGAGATAAAGAGAGATAAAGAGAGAGAGAGAAAGAGAGAGATAGAGATAGAGAGAAGGCGAAAAATAGAAAGATGGAGAAGAGGGAGAGAGAGAGAGGTTTTGTGCAACGAGAACACTCCCTTCACAGATGTTTCTCTTCGTATAACAGAAAATAACAGAACTGCGATCCTTCTTGACCTTATTTGTTTGTTTTCATCTTTTCCACTTCTCGCCTTTTCATTGAATATACCATCACCACAAGTGTTCCGTACCGGCCCCGTTAACTTGTCTCTCTTACTCTCCCCGTTAACTTGTGAATCATCTTGATCACGAGTATATGTATTCATCATTGTATTTTCGATTTGCAACGCCCAACTGTGCGCGTTTTCCATAAATCTGTATTAAGAGGGTTGTTTATGTTAATTCTTCTTTCTTCTTATAGGTGGATACCCGCGAATTATCATACACATATCTTACATCTCGCTTATATAAATGTCTAGTGATATGCAAGCAGATAAGGAGACCGCTCAACGTTCCCTTATTGTTAGCGTAGTGGTAAAACGTCTTACTAGAAAGCGCATGGTCGCGGATTCGAATTCTATTGCCGAACTTTCCTATTTTCAAAAAAAAAACGCGCCTTTGCCTGAGTTTGCTATCATGATTCGTTCACGATTCTAGCGATCAATAATATTCGCGGGAGTCCACCTTTAACTGATACTCGATATGTTGATATAACTTCATTACAATATCTTACAGTATCTTTTCATTGATTGATACGGTCACTCCTGGAATGATATTCACCATCATTATCGATTAACCTTTCAATTATCACTGAACTATCACTGGCGTAGCAGTGATCTTCCTTCGTGTGTCTCGAATATTGGGATGTATCTTTATCTTTTTGCCTATGCCAATTCATTTTAGTGATGGATTTTGTGGAGAAAGACGGATTTTCACTTGATAGCGATGGACTTTACTTCCAAGTAGACCAAGGTAGTGGTTTTTAACAATTTGAAAAAAATCAATAATTTAAAAAAATCAATAATCGAAATGTTTAGATGAATTCGTTCATATTTCGTTCGGACCAATTCCACTCCTCACCTGGATGGCAGGGTACGTATTTTTTGAACATTTTTTACCATGTGCAAGCTGCTGACTTGAGAAAGAGGGCCAATATTATTGTGAAAATAGAATCATTGCTATTCCGTGAAAGAGGCGGATATTTTTAGTAGTATGTAGTAGTAATTCATCATAATCACTGGCCAAGAAGTGATCCCCTTCGTGTGCCTTGAATAACGTGATAATTTTAACTTAAAAATTCATCATTGTCTAGTATCATTTCAGAGAGAAACGAATAGAGAAGTACATGGTTTTCTGGAAAGGGCTAGGAGTCATTGGAAGATCGTTCTTCTATAAGAAAGAGGTTAAACAATCTATTTTTGATTCCACTATTTTTGATCTCTTTAAAGGCACACTAATTTTTCTCCTCTCTGGCCATACTCTCTCGTTGACAAAGATTGCGAGAGGGTGTGGACAGACCAGAGAGTTTCAAATTAGGTGAATCTGTAAACAGTGGCGATTTTAAAAAGCGGCTGATCATGATGACATATTTATTTTCAGAAAGAAAATGTATACAAAGCTGATTTGATAGACGGAGAGATCGAGATAACTCCAATTGCTAAGGTATTAATCATTGTATTTGTTATTTCATTGTTATGGATCGTTAAAGCGACACCTCAAGCGCATTTGAAACTCACCGCTCTGACCATACTCTATCGCAGACAAATATAGCGAGAGATTGCGGCCAGAGCGAAGAACCTAATTAGCTTTGTTGCTTTTAAAACTTCTTTCAAATATAACGAAATTGCGAATGTTTACAGTGACAAGATAAAATTTGTAAACTCTCTTATCTTTTAAAAATAAATAGTATTATTTAAATTAAAATATTTAAAATTATTTTTTCTTAGATCGACGACGATGTAAATCATATCTGCAAATGGCTTTGTCTGCATTATTTCATCGAGAGAGAAGAGCATCCTCGGAGTGCCTTCGCCTTTTCGTTAAATGAAGATTATCGATCGGCTAAAGGAATGCAATTCAATATAGATCTAGAGGAGATCAGAGAATTCGCGGATATTTGTGTCTATGGGTCAGTTATATTCATATTTTATATTTGAATTAGGATATTTAAAATTATTTATTCATATTCACGAAACGAGACAGATAACGGTAACGATAATAACAAGAGAAAGTGTTCAAAATGTGAAAAAAATTAGTTGATGATGCGTTTTTAAAGGGAGCGTTACAACTCTCAATGGTCTCTACATTGTGCACACTATTTCTCTGTCCTCTAACAACGAAAAAGCATTGCGCGTCGAAGAGACCATTGAGAGAGGTTACGCTCCTTTTAAACGAGAAATAACGATAACGATAATAGCGAGAGAAAATCTGTTCCTCCTCCCCCATAAGCTCGTTTCTCACACATTTCATGTCACTTTATTTTAATTTATTGTTAAATTTTACGTTTGCCTATCTCTTGGTAAATGAATTATTATTAAAGATTCTAAAGAAAGAGTTGAAAATGTGAAAAAATAGTTGATGATTAATTTTCAATGAATCATGTTTTGTTTTCAAGTCAGATGCTCTTTGGCTTCAACAACAACAATGAAGATAACACTTGTTCGGTTCGTCGTTATCAGGCCGAATCAGCCGGATATGTGGCGAGAAATGATCTACCATGCGTAAGGAACAATCGATAATTCAATTTAAATTTAATTAAATTAACAATATTTATGGATGTACAACTATACTTACAACTATAGGTTTTTTCATGCAGATTAAATGTAAAATTATATATTAATATAAGTTAAACTAATAATGTAATGTCAATTCAGATTCGTTCGTTGCTCTTAACCTTCAAGAGTTGGTTCATATATCTAACTGAAGATGAGGATTTAGTATCAGTGAATATGAATGATCTATCGTGGAAAAGAATCAATACGAAGTAAGTTAATAGAAATCAAAGCGATGTAGAGTGCTTATTTGGTAATAATACTAACAATTAGTAATATACTAAGCAAATATAATATCTTACAATTTTAACTGTAATGTGCATGCAAACTTATACTTAACCTATTCATCTTGAATATTACTAAATATAATACTACTTAGCAACAAAAAAAAAATGGACGAATGACTAGTGTCTGTGATGTTATTTCCTGAATTTATTCGAAAATTTATTGTTTTATTCAAGTTTGGAGAAGGATTCGTACGTAGTCGGCATCGATCACGATGGATACGTCAATGTCCAATCCGATTGTAATGAGGAACCAGTTCATCTCTACACTGCAAAGTTACCTGATAACTTTATTGTGAGTCCTCATGATGCTATTTTCCTCCATTTTCTAGATCACACCAACTAAATTAAGGGTACACCCCGAGCTAATTTGAAACTCTCACTTTCCGCTCTCGCTTTCTTTGTCTACGTGAGAACGTTACCAGAGCGGAGAGTAAAATCAGGCTAGGGTGTGCCTTTAAGGAGGCCATGATAGCACACAACCAGAGCGTTACAATTATACCAGGATACAATTAGCACAATTTAGGAACATGATAAACTGTTCAAATGCAAAAAATAGATAAATGTACAATTAGTTACAACCGTCTCCCTTTCAGCCCGAGGCATCCTCAGCTGCACTCCCTTCAAGCATCGAAGCATGCAAAAGTCCACCATCCTCATCGGATGTGTTCGACTTTGAAGACTTCCAAAGCTGCGAAATTTGTGCCGAAAGATACGGTAAGTGGTTGTATGAAGATGTGAGAGCGATCGCGAACGTTACGTTGTTTCTCGCTGTTAAAACGCAAATAGACTAAAGATTCAAAATTTCCCTGAAATACCTCTGTGATTATCCCTGGTCTAGCAGTGATCTCGCGCAGGACTGCGTGTGCCTTGAATAACGGCATTTACTACTTTACCTTTGCGTTTTAGGCTCTGATCTTTGATCTTTTCGTAGTTATTCATAACGTCTCTTACAGAATCAGAAGTGCACGTGCCTCATACCCTCCACTGTGGACATACGTTCTGTAGGAATTGCATTGAGACAATCAAGAATGCTAATACGTACGCATAATTTTTATTTTATTAAAATATTATTTTTTCAATAAAAAAATAAATTTCAAAATTACCCTCTGTAAAATAACACTTTGCATGACTATAAATAGTATTTCGATTTGTAAAATTACTGGCACACCCGGGCTAATTTTAATCTTTCTGCTCTGGCAATGCTCTCTCGTAGACAAGGAAAGCGAGATAGAATTGTGAGAGCGGAGAGTTTCAGATGATCTCAAGACGTGTCTTTTAACTGGACTTAAAAAAAATTTCATTCCAGTTATCCTTGTCCTAACTGTCGACGGGAGAATATAGTGGACGAAGGAACATTCTTTCCCATTAGTATAATCACTCTACGTAAGCTACCAACTTCTAGAAATATTTGTTAAGGTTGAAGAACTAGCAGAACTAACTAAATGCGA
Organism: Parapristionchus giblindavisi; assembly: GCA_943737045.1. Taxonomy (NCBI): domain Eukaryota; kingdom Metazoa; phylum Nematoda; class Chromadorea; order Rhabditida; family Diplogasteridae; genus Parapristionchus; species Parapristionchus giblindavisi. The sequence goes on from CALSFV010000036.1 coordinate 903,281, forward strand.
GAGTGTGCGTAGCGAGGATAAATCAAACTCAACATAGATGATCTTGTGAAGTATGATGTTGTTCTTGCGAGAATATTGTGATCATCCTTTTCCTTATCGGATCTTATTTTCAATAAAACTTTGATTACATTTCTCATTTTAGAACTTGCCGAACAAGCCAATTCAATCATGAAGCCGGTGATTGAAAATGTTACAAAATGCTTCCATTGTAGAGAGGTACTGAAAACCCGATTACAATTAAAATCCCTGAAATATCAAAATTTAAATATTTAAATATTTAAATATTTAAATAATTAAAATTTCAGAAAGTTCTGCCCAATCAAGTCCGAATGTGCACACAGGACGATTGCAATGAGGTATGTTTTGTTGAAATGAACATCTCGAGCTCATTTTGCTCTCTGCTCTGGCAACGTATGCAAAGAAAGCGAGAGAGTGTGGCTAACGCGGAGAGTTTCAAATTTTCGGGGGTGTGCCTTTCTAGGTCTGTCATTGATCCTCATATTTTCAGTACAATCAACCGATTTGTGGTAATTGTGCCTGCGAGATACATGAAAATCACCCTACTGTACGATTCAATGAAATGGTACGTCATTAATAATAATATAATAATAATTAAAAAAATAGTAAATTATCACAAAACATGCATGATCGCATACTGAATTATGAGAGTGAGGCTTTATCACTGAAAATCTGTTATTTCCAGCTTCGCTACAAGACCGCAAAATACGTCAGAACTAAAAAGGAAGAGATCGAGGCGAGAAAGGCCGAAATACTCTCGAAATATCAAGTATTGATGGATTTGCAGAGGGAACTCGTGGAGGTTTGTAATTTGGGCACTGAAATATTGCTTGTCGAATAGCAGATGCCGTATCTTTGAACGGTAGCAAACCGTTTGCGGATAAACGTGACGTCACAAGTGTAGGGGGAGGATTTTCCGGCAAACGCCTCCGCCTATGGTTGTGACATTAAGTATTTTTGACAAATGGTTTGCCAACATTCATGGATTATACAGGAATATTACTGCATTTAGAAAGTGCCTGCTATCACAATCCAAGAGCAGATTTCCCACGCAGCGGAGACCGTATTCACTCTGGAGGTACGTTATGTGTGCAAATGCTTAGAGCACGACTATAACAAGTTTGACTATGTCTAGAACATATGACCGAAACAGTGTTCCTCTAAATAGTATTGCGTAAATTTACATGTTTTGTAAAATTCACTATTTGCTCTGTCGATAGGAAGCAATGGAGCTCCGAGCTACTGTAGATGAATTCGGCGATACTTTCCTACAGTCAGCTGGAATTATAATTGAAGCGATCGATACGGTGATAACAACAGTTCGTGTAAGTGACATTTTCTGGAATAATTTTGATAATGTCTGAAACTGAATGTATATTTCCAGGAACAATTATCAACCTTCTAGAGTGCAGATTTTGTGATTATTATTCATTTACTCTTTTTATTTGCTTTATTTATTTGACAGTGATACCTTGATGATTTTCCTCACTCACTATTGTTAGTTTTTTTTTTGTAAATAGAAATTGTTTCGGCATTAGGCGTTCCCCGAGCTAATATTATTCTCCGCTCTGGTAATGCTCCCTCGCTTTCTTCGCCTATGAGAAAATGTTTCCAGAGCGGAGAGTTTTTAATTAGCTCGGGAGTGCATTTAACTTCAATCAGTCGATTTCCCCGAGATTTGTTTGTATACATAGAATGACATAGCCTCTGCATACTTGATCAATACTTTACTGGCATATTTACACTATCACGGATAACCACAAGTTATGGACACATACGATAAATATTATACACATCTATACAACTCTACGCATTTGAAATTCAGTTCGTTTTCGTAGTTTGACCTTTGATCTTTGATCTTTAAAGTTTGGACAGGATGAATGTAGTGGGCGTCATCATCTTCTCGATAACTTGATCGAGCGTCGAGACGAAGTGAATGTCCATTTCAGACTGCAAAAATGGGAATAAACGAGTGTCATACAATGTCATACATTTTTGGCCATTTCTAATTTATCCATAAGTTCAGGGCAATAAAGCAATTTTGCTATAATGCTTGCGGTTAAGGTGTGTTGTTAGTTAGACCATCCTATTACATAGCACCCCAAACACCAAGGCTAAATTGCTTTCCTGATTGACAAATAAAATAAAATAAAACAAACCTTGACTCCTTCTTCAATCTGATTGGCATCAGCTCTGTTAGCCTCGGGTAAAAGCAGACGACGAATACCAGCACGATGAGCGCCTAATACCTTCTCCTTGATACCACCGACCTGTAAAGATCAAAGATCAAAGATCAAAGATCAAACTGCAAACAGAGATCAAAGACCAACCGGAAGTACATGTCCACTGAGACTGATCTCTCCGGTGAGGGCAGTATCGGATCTGACGAGTTTACGAGAGGCGAGGGAGAAGAGTGAGGTAACTAGTGCACAACCGGCTGATGGACCGTCCTATTAAAGATCAAAGATCAAAGATCAAACTACCAACTTCAAGAATTATCGAAAGATCAAAGATCGATTATTACCTTTCCGACAGCTCCGGCGGGAAGGTGAACGTGGACGTCACGTCCAGCGAGAGAGTCAACACCGAGCCTAGAAATAAAATAATATTGCGTTCAAAATCGAGGAACTTTAAAAAAATATAAATAAAAGTAAAAATTCTATATCAAAAACTTTTTCCAAAAAAACGTTTTTGAATCGTTCTTTCAATCAAATCCTTCAATTATTTATTTATTTTTTTCTTATGAGACAACCATCTGCCGTCAGACATGAAAAAGTATCTATTATTGTTATCATTATTGAAGTGATTATCCAGGCGAGTGAAATGATAAAGTGATTATAATAATGACTAACCTCTCAGCATTCGCATTGATCCATGTTCTCGCTACATCCACACTTTCCTTGAGAACATCGCCCAGTTTGCCCGTCATCATGACTCGACCCTTTCCATCTTGAGCCATTGAGGCTGATGTGACTCCCTAGTATTGATTGATCTTTGATCTTTGGTCTTTTCAATTTTTATCTTTGATCTCTGTTCTCACCTCAATAAGCATAAGCTCTCCACCATAGGGTGTCCAGGCCAGTCCGAAGACCATACCGGGTCTGAATTGCTCGCGGAGTTTCAGAACCATGTCTGTGCTATGATCGCCGTATTTTGGAGTCTGAAAATTGCATCATTCCTAAATATCTTCAGCTTAAAGCACACCCCGAACTAAGTCTACTCTCCGCATTGGCAATACTCTCTCGTCAAAAAGAAAGCGAGAAAGTGTGACCAGAGCGGAGAGTTTCAAATTAGCTTGGGGTGTCGCTTTATATTGAAGACGATTTTTGAAAACTTACTCCAAGAACCTTCTCAATCGTTGCTCGATCATAGTGAATGGGAAGTGATAGATCAGGAATAGAATCGGCCACTGGCGAGCAATTGATTGCTTCTGCGATGGTTAGAGCGGCGTGTCTAAAGCAATCATGGATCAGAAAGGATCACAATCATCACCATCATGTACATGCACATGTACACAATGATGCATGTACACAATCATGTATCAGTAAGGGTAAGTAAGGGTAGATCCCGTTATGCAAAGCACTCGAAGACCTACGGGAGATCACTGAGATCATGGTGATTCCATGTACCAGCAATCATGTTTACTCGACTTTTGTTCCATGTATTTTGGTACATATCATGATTATTCAGATGAATCGGCAACAGTAATTTGACCCAGTCAACTCACCTGCATAATGCAGCAATTTGTCTTGAGAGTTGTCTTACTCCCGCTTCCCGGGTGTAGCTTGTAACTGCAAATAAACTATTGAAATGCACTCATTTTTTGCGTCTGACCATTCTAATTATTCGTCTTTGTCATAGCATTAAATTTATGCCTACGCCGATACCATTTACATAATTTGGTTTCAATCTACAATTATTCTTTAATTTTTGCACCAAATAAAGTATATTATTTAAAAAAAACTCAATTTGCAGTAGTACAGTTTTGAAATCGCCAACTCACTAAGGTGGGCGATCGCATCTTGTGGTAGCCTTATATAGTCAGCGCAAACTCCATGTGAATCCATTTGGAAGGGCATCACGTGCTTTTCAGCGATTCTGATCTTCTCAGGCGTACTATAGCCGGACATCTGAAATATGTTTGTCGTAATATTTCTTCATTCATTGAATAATTTTATAACAAAGCTGACTTATTTTTCAAATTTTTGTAGGAACAAAACATTTATTTTGTAAATGTTCTGTGGAAATAATGTTATATCACAGTCTTTCCTTAATTTTGCAAGCCAGAACGACCGCTCCGCATATAAACTCTCTCAAAATTAAAGCTCTCTCTCCTGTTTGGCTTTCAAAGAAAAATGGCGTACACCTACTGTGATAAACATCTATTTAATCTTATCTTATTGTTTTTTTCGATCAAGTAATACGTAACATCAAAAATAATGACATAAAGAGGTTAAAAGGACTGAAACCTTTGTCAACGGTCTCTTCAACGCACTACGCTCTCTCGCTGTTAGAAAGCAGAAAAATAGCCTGCACAATGTAGAGACCATTGAGAGAGGTAGCGCTCCCTTTAATTTATGAATATATACCTCAATAATCTCGAGTCGATCGGCCAACGGAGCATCTACCGTGGACAGATCATTAGCGGTCGCGATGAAGATCACTTGGGAGAGATCGAATGGAAGATTGAGATAACTGAAATTTTTAGTTATTTTTGTTTGTTCGATTACTTTCTAATAATAAGTTGTAATTTTAAGTTTGTGACCAATTTGTGGTTTAGATCCCCAATTGCTATTACCTATACATGTATTTTTCAAATTCAAAATTTTGCGCCTTTCTTTGGTACAGCAATGAATTTTCGGCTCTGGCGCATCTCTAGTTTCAGAGAAAATCGTTTTATATTCAGGAAAAAAGTGATCTATAGTTCTGCCTTGTGAATTTAGTTTCGAAAAAACTCGATGGTATCCTTATTTAACAACATTTTTTGTTACAGCGACTCATTCAGTGATTATCACTTATTTACCCTGGTTCATTTATTTATTTATAATGTGAAACATATCTTGATAGAGTGTTCAATTTTTATCAAAAAGACAGTAAAATTCAATAAAACCCATATGAACAAATACAGTAGTGAAAGTTCCAAATAAAATGTTGAAGATACTGAATTAGAGGAACATTTCAAGTTAATTTGACTCTCCGCAATGACGAAGCTCTCTCGCATACCAAGAAAGCGAGAGAGTATTGCCAGAGAGTTTCAAATTAGGGATGTGTCTTCAGCAGCATGGAGCCCGTAGCGGGAAAATGTCCGGGCATCTCATCAATCTCATGAGGATAGGTATGAATTTATGAAGCGAGTTCATCTCTATCACAAAGACTATGATAGATGCGATGGCTCCGGGAACCGTGAAGTAGAAGAGGAGCAAGAGTCGTTGAAGACTTGAAAAGAGATATTATAATTATTTATTTATTTAAAAAAATTAATAATAAAAATAACTATTTATTTATTCTTTCAATTGGACGCATAGGGGGTGGGAAACGTTTGTTATGCGTAACTACGGCAAATGATGCATAAGTCTTGTGAAAGGTGTCCGCTGCCAAGGCGAATCGGTGAAAAATGGAGGGGGGGGGGTGGTTTGGAGGACTGCTCATTATATCATTATATCTCAGACATGAATGATACACTCACCTGATTGGTTTGAATGCGAAAAGTTCATGGTTGTCAGGCTCCTTTGAGTACTTCAGTGATTTGGAGAAACGCCGAAAGTAGAATGTATCAATCTATAATCATTAGCAGATCAAAAAATGTGTTTTCTATGTTGAGCAAAGGAAGTCATCAGTGAAATTTTTATATATTTTGTAGCTCGCGTCGGCTGTTTTCTGAATTTCCGTAATTTCTTTGCTTTTCAGATTTCAACACAGCACTGGAATATCTGTTTGAGTATTGACTGCCATTTGGATTTATAACTAACCATATCTTGTTGAAACAACTTCAGTAGGACATCATTAACCGATTTGATGCTATCAGAGGTTGTGTAGTTTCTTGAGAAGACAAATGTCTGCGTCTCGTCTGTACCGTAGAACTCCAGTGTAGGAATATTTGGAGGAACGGAAATTCTGAACTTACTGAGTCAATATCACGAGAACATTCATTTGCAATTTAAAAAAATAACAACTCCGAAACCCCATAGAAAGAGAACTATTGATTCACTCTTACGGTTTTTAGTACTGCTTTGCCTTGTTTCATATTACTATCATATCGTCGATACAATAAAATTATTAATAAATTTCCATTCGACTTTGTAAAGAATAAGACAAATCGAACCTATTCATCCGACACGGTCTCTCGACCAGAGCCATAGAAGATGTCGCATAGTGTTCAACCATAGTCACTAATGATTGATCATCACACAATCTCTGCATGATTACGGCCAAATCAGGTTCCACTAGGTCAGGTCCATAGTTACCAGTCAGAGTGAACATCTTCAAATTACATTATGAATCTCTACTTAAAATGACAGCGCGAATATTTCTTCCTTTTAAAGGCACAACCAGCTGTCCGCTGTGGTAACTCTCTCACCGACAAAAAAAGTGAGAGAGTGTTGTCAGAGTGGAGAGTTTTAAGTCATATTAGGGTTTGTGCCTTTAAATATATTAGAGTAATTATGACACTCTGGGTCATAATGGGCTAGGTTAGTGAGCAGAGCACGTAAATATTAATGCAAGTGCCCGTCAAACGATGAAATATGATCTATATAAAAAGGACTGGTTGAATAAACAATTGAGTGATCAACAAAATATATACTTCGTTATAATCCATGAGCGTAGCCGATGTTGTTATTAGTCGTCTACTTCGAGAATGAAGTCCACTGATCATCTCATCGAATGTTCTATAATACAATGCAATGGATTTATCTTTTCAGCGATAAGTGTAGGATAGTAAGTCAAGTCAGGGGTAGGGGGATATTGCTTGCAATCTCTTATTCTTTCGTCTAAGATTGAGAGGGATATATTTTTCCGTTCAAGAAAACGGTCCAACTCGAACTTATTGATTAAAATACATAAATTACTCGAAATGTTGTCATCGTCAATTAGGGAGTTCTACACGGAATAAAATTGAGAAAAGATATATCTCACGTTGTGCTACTTTCTGAATAAAGAACAGTGTTGCCTCGAAAACCAGCAGAGTAGATATACACGAGCATAGTGAGACTTAGGAGATAAAGGATTATGGACATAGTATTGGTGATATCAGCAATGTTGCAATCTGAAGGAATAAATATTCTATTCTTCTCCATCAGCACTTCTCCTCTTCCATTGGCCCCCTTTTAACATCCCACATGTACTCATTTACTTGTTGTTCCAAATGTAGCCTAATTTTTTGATGAATGATAAAATAAAATAAATAAAATAATTGAAAACTAGAGTATGCTGAGGGCTTCACTCGAAATAGATCGATGATCGTTCATTCTCCTCAACGATTTGATGAAAAAATGGATGAATACGACGATGATGAGGGACACAACAAGAAGAAGTACAGTCGGAATGGAGAAAACCGTGAAATAGACCAAGTCTGATGAGTAATCTTCATCGATTCGAAGGGCCTCGACGAAGAAAAACTGAATGCGTTTAGTTACTTTATAATTAGTTGGAGACATTCAATACAGCACAGTGTTCCCTTTACTTGAAAGTTTCAAGTTGAAACCCATAACGACCGCTCGGCATATAAACTCTCTCGAATACAGTGGTTTCTCAGTTGCTTTGCTTTCAAAGAGAAATAACTTGAGCCAGAATACTGTGGCAATGACCTTGATCAAGCATGTACACTGACTGACTGGCATTGACTGACTGACTGACTGACTGACTGACTGACAGACTGACAGACATTGACTCACCGATGTATAATAAACAGGCAGACTTAGATGGAACAGTCGACCACGATTAGCGTGGAGAGAACTCGCTCCACCAGCTGTGAGAATCTCCCCATCTTGAACTGCCTTTAGAATACCCACGCATTCGTGCGGTTTCGAATGATCCTCTGAAGTTTCAATCTAATTATTTATTTAAACACACATTTATCAAGGATTGGAAGCTCTGATGTGTATGGTTAAACTATTCTTCCTCTTAATCCAAAAGCAATGCACGAATGTTCACACAAATGGTGAATCGACGGTTATTCATGATGAAAGTTGAAATATCTTACCAAACGGGTAGATGTCATACTCGACATTGTAGCCGAAATTATTCCAAATCTCCGCTTGAAATCCCGTGATCTTTCTTAGCGGTCCTTTGGGATATAGTAAGGGATAGTTCCATGCGCCGTATCCTATGTGAAGGGTATCCCGGATAAGTGAAGTCGAGTTTAATTTCATCTATGATTAAAGGTAAAGGTAAATGTACAACCCGTTATTCAAGGCACACGAAGTCTTGCGGGTGATCACACCTAGCCAGTGGCAATTCAAGGCCAATTCAGTTCCTAATCTCTTCTTCGGACATACTTTACTTATCTATGATTAAACATTACAATACATTGAGCATTTTCAAGCACAGAATCATTGAAGCGGGAATGGCTGCAACTAAATTGCTGATTGCTCTGACAATAAACGCGATTAGTCTCCCATCTTGATTATTATTCAAAGACTTTATCACACTATTTACAATTGGAAATGTTACTACACGTCTAGTGGTGCAACTGCGATTAAAGGCTCTGGCAACAATCTCTCGTGGACAACGAAAGCGAGAGAGCATTGTCAGAGATTAGCTCGGGGTTTAACTTTAATAGAAATATAATGCAACTCAGGTAAATCGTCGAATGTGAATAGGTGGATAATGAAGGAATCGTAAGATCGGTGTTATGAATGAGCGAGTCGGATCCAATTCCATTAAGAAGACAAATATGGAGAGGACCACTCCAGGTACACAGAAGTAGAATAGCTGATGAAGACGTTTAAGACTAGAAGTACATAGAGCATGACGCATTCAACAATTTATAAGTAACTAATAAAGTTTATGATACTCATAATACTGGTCCACAATTCATGCAAATTGCGAGGCACAATCGTTCGGAATGGAGAAATTTCATGACAACCCAGCTACGAAACACCCATTAGCTGATAAAGTTGTTCAATGTCAAAAAAATACTGATAGTATGCACTAATTGATTTTACGTTTGCAAGCACATTACAATGTAGAATTATATAATATTATAAATTAAATTAATAACGTGATTTAGGGTGTTTCGGCCGCTACCTCTAATATATCAGATGGACAGTGCAATGATTTTTCTTATTTCAACATAAATTTAGGAGTTGGAGAAGTATACCTCATTGGTTTGAATGATGGCTCTACTCCAGCTTTGTCTTGCGAATGACGAATATTTTTTGAGTAACGACGAGTCCAGAATGTTTCGATCTAATTTGATGGTGGTTAGTTACAACATGCATTTTCATACCCTCACAATGTGAGGATCGACCCACTGTATAAAGCTCATTTGTTATGAAAAAAAAATTTTTTTCTAGTCCTCTCTAATTTTATTGCAAATATTACCAAATCTTGCTGGAACAGCTTCAATAACACTCGATTAATTGATTCTACACTTCGTCTACTCGTATAATTCCTAGACATGACGTAATTCTGCATTTCATTGATGCCGAATGTCTCTAAGCCGGGATACTTTGGAGGAATTCTGATCCTTAAATATATAGTGAGTGTATTGCTTTAAAAAACAATGGTCAAGTTCACTTGGTCAATTGACACGGTCGTTCGGTCAGAGCCATAGACGCTATGGCATTCTTTTCAAGAATAGCGACAAGCGAGTGGTCATCACAGAGCATTTGCATGACCTTGATCTGATCTGGCTCAACGACGTCGGGACCACGAATACCCGTCAGTATGAACATCTAAATTTTTTAAAATGTTTGTAACTAGGCCTTTGCCTAATAACAGCCTGTTCTAACATAAATAGTGAGGTTCATGCTATAGCGGAATCATTTTTTAAAGTTGAGAAAAGAAAAAAAATGCTATAGTGGGACAATGTTTAAAGCGACACCCCAAGCTAATTTGAAACTCTCCGCTCTGGCCACACTCTCTCGTTGTCTTTATCTACGAGAGAGTATTGCCAATGCGGAGAGTAAAATTAGCTTGAGGTGTGACTTTAAAGATACTGGCCACACTCTCATGGACAAGGAAAGCGAGAGAGTGTTGCCAGAGCGGAGAGTGTATAATTAGGTGTGTCTTTAGTTTTCTCTTGGATTACATTTTGAACAGTGTGCCAACACCGACCTCTTCAGAGTCCAACATAGTAGGTGACGTCATCACTAATCTTCTATTGCGCGAATGAAAACTCGCTATCATTTCTCCTGTTGTTCTGTTGCAATATCGATTGGTTAGGGGAAATCAAAGATCAAAGATCAAAGATCGCTTACGTCGAACTGCCACTCGTGTACATAACTGTGTTACCCTTGAACCCAGCCGCATGATAGTAGACGACCATGGTCATTCCAAGCAAACACACAACGTTGGCGAGAATTCCGACGAGATCGACGAATATATTTCCTGGATATGACTAGAGAATGAGTTGCACAAAGAATGTGTTTACTCTGGTTTTTCAGAACTTAAAGTGTACTTAGAAATTGTTCTTGAAGTTTAGATACTTTAAGCAAACTACAAGTGAAACGTAAGTCTAGTACGAATGGTGTATATACTTTTAAAAAAAATTGAAGTAGACTTAAAGTATATTTCAGTGACGTATTTTAAGTACACATTAAGTTTGGAAAAATGAAACAGACTACTTCGAACACTCATTCGATCAGTGATGGCTCTCAATGACGAAGTGAGAAACTGTAGCGAAGCGACGATGACGAACATTACGATGATCAGACTCAAGCAAGGAATGGAAAAGACAGTGAAGAACACTAATCGAGTAGTGTCGTGCTCTGAATCTCGCACCGCCTCGAAGAAGTCAAACTGCAAAGCATTTCGATTGAATTCCATAATGGTAAAGGTAAAGGTAAAGACCCGTTATTCAAGACACACCAAGTCCTGCGGGAGATCAGTGCTAGGTCAGTGATAATTCAAGGCCTATTCAGTCCGGAGGGAATAATCTCCACGTCGGACCTATTATATTACATAATGATGTAAGAATTTACCGATGTGTAATAAGTAGGCAAAGCAATTCGAAACATCTTGGCTCTAATCGCAGTTGGTGTACTTCCTCCAGCCGAGGCAACGATAATTCCCTCCTGTACTGCTTTGAGTATACCGTCGCATTCATAGAGAGAAGCGCTTTCTGGAAAATGTCCATGGATGCAAAAAAATTCTACTTAAAGGGACTCCGCTCTAGCAACACTCTCTCGCAGCGAAAGAAAGCGAGAGAGTGACTCACCAAATGGGTACTGATGATATTTAATGTTGAGGCCGGACGTCTTCCAAATCTCATCGAGGAATCCAACAACATCATTGTGCGCATCTCGATAGAGATAAGGATAGTTGAACGCGCCATAGCCGACATTGAGAGTATTCCCAGTTATTGAAGTCGACTGTAGTTCCATCAGACTAGAGGGACTAAAGAGTAACTAGAGAGTCACTAGAGAGTAACTGACGCATATAGTTGATGTAGTCGGAGAAGATTTCGAACTAACGCCTGGGTTCCAGCTAATCGATGAGATGAGAAGGGCATTGGAAGACGTTAGGACGCATAATGTATGTGCGAAACGGGAGACAACTTAGATAGGTCTATCTCTAGTTTGCATAGTGCATACGGAATCATATAGCGTGATGTACATGAGACAAAAGTATGCGTTATTTCTAGTCAATGTACCCACAGAGACTAATGTTTTTCCTCAATTCTAATCTTAAAAGAGATCGAGTGAAACTGAATGCGCTATTCACATACTTTGAACATTCTTCTGATCATTGATTATATGTACAAAGAGATGAAACGTAAAAGTGGATGAGGACTCCGGATATTTTAGCAAGAACGAGTAAACTTACAATGAGCTGAATACAGTGAAGAATCCATTTACAAAAAAATAAAAAAATAAAAAAAAATATAAAAAAATATAAAAAAAACCAAAGAATCCAAAGAATCCAAAAGAATACGGAATCCATTGAAGAAGAATTTAGTCCATTTTTTGTCTGATCGAGAAGCTTGCTAAAAGTCAAACTTAAAGATCATAGCTCGGTTTACAATCTTATTTTTCATAGTAACAATATCTCCTCAACATCAGTGTTGAAGCTCTAAATAACACCCATCTGAGTGTTGTGAGTTACCAAACTTTCGTTACAATTAGTGAAAGGCCAAATTGGTCGTACAGTCATTAACTGCTTTCTAGACTTTAATTACATTTTCTAGTTTTACCGATTGTCTATAAACTGTGAAACAACTGTTAATGGAGACTTCAGCTCTGATCGAGATCTGCTAAGTTACAAGTCTAATGTTGCGTTTAGGTTCGATTTCGGTACATGGAGAGTATAAATATCATGTGAGACTGCAAAGAAACAATGGCAGATGCTGATCTTGGATGATGAATAATACATGACTCTTGCTAGACAAACGAGCCTTAGCGCGCTATGCAAGTGGAGAGATTTTCATTTAGCGCGAATTCTTCCACTCTGCTTTCCCTGGCTATTACCAAAGTAAGATTTTTTCATGGTCTTTTTTTGATTCCTTTAAAAGATTCAACAACTGCCTTTATCGTGTCATGCTTTGAGTGTCAAGTGCGCATTCCTTATAAAGCATATTGAAATGCAATATGAACTATTTACTATGTCATGGCTGTCTCGATAGTCTCTCGAAAGACCAACTACGGATGCGAAGTCGATTTCTCACGATTCTCGGGTAGCTCTTGTCACTTTCCCTTTCAGAGACGGGCACAGCCACGCACAGCCAACTGTTTCATGAAGTGTTTCGAATCTCCGATGGTTACTTGATCGAGATCGAGGAATCGACTATCTAGCCATCCCTCTCTTCTACTGGAACGCCGACCATCTGATAGCCACCGATCACTAATCCCTGTCGCCATCGCCAAGTCCTTCTATAATTACTATTACTTGTCCTGTCACTTCTGGATTTGCTGTTGCTACTATCACGGGGGTGTTTCAAATAAGAAAATAAAGTAGACATGAAGTTGAATTCGACGGCTGTTGATGGATCAACACTGCATATGGCTTATGTTGCCTGGAACTATCCGTATCTCTACGAGACCGGACTATTCAACAAAAAGGTCGGATTTCTGTCAAGAATGTGGAACTTCTTCTACTGGGATGTGGACTACGTTCAATATCCATTCGGTGGGTGCTAATGTTTTTTGTTGTTTTTATGTTAGCACTAAATTATGTTGCAAGTTCTTATTCTTCCGTCTCTGAGAGATGGAGAATAACATCTCTCAGAGACGGAAGAATAAGAACTTGCAAGATAATTCCCCCTGCCCCTGACTTACTCTTCTGCACTTAGTGCTGATAAGATAAATGTATTGTATTGTATTGTATTGTATGTTCGCACTCACTTGTGCCACTTGTCTCACGCATATTAATGGAGGATAGATCGAGTTCATTGTGTGCCTAGGTTCTGTGATAAGTGTTGTATCCTTTTTTGAAAAAGATATTTTTTTGGAAGCTATGTGCATTCACAGAAAATTGCCTTAGGGAAATTACTGAACTGCACTTCCCATAGGGAATAATTCCCTTATCTACGGAGAATCCCTTATATGTAAGGGAACTATTACTAGGGAATTATCCCCTTAAAAATTCCCTTACATTTAAGGGATTTTTCTGTGAGTGTACAACGCTTTTCAGAATCCGCGTCGCTTCCCTATTGTAATGGAATTTTGAAGCCTGTATACGACGGAATTGCTCTAACAGCCGCCGGAGCTACAACACCTAATGCACTTAGGTCGAAGCTGTTTAGGATCAGCTCGCCGGTTTATTATACATCGGTGAGCCTTTAATAATATTCAGTAATAATAATTTATCACATTCGCACATTGGTGCGGAGGGTCACGCAGGGGATCCTTCATGCACTGAGAGCAAACTTACCTGGCAAATCGTTACCCCGATACACTTTCCTGGCAAACGATTACCCCAAATGGTGAATTCAGCCGTTGAATAATTCACCATTTGGGGTAACCGTTTGCCAGGAAAGTGTATCGGGGTAACGATTTGGCAGGTAAGTTTACTCTCAGTGTAGATCAAAGGGTCTTCGCTCATATTTGTTGGGCCTTTGTCAACCAAAGATTTCCGTTTTCCATCTCCACTTACCTCTTATTGTTATATCGTCCATATCATTATATGGTTTTTTTTACTTGCTGGAACATGATAAATAACTAAATAATTAAATAAATTTTTTTCACAAGATTTTAAGTTTGAGATTTCAGTTTGATTTCTACGAGGCAGCTCGTGGCCAGGAGGACACTACCGAACTCGTTTTCTTCACTGTTTTCTCGATTTCAACTCTAGTGCTGCTCATATCACTTGAATTGATAGCTTATTTCATTAGTCTTCTGATTTCGTCATTGAGAAAGATCAATAACGAACGGAAAGTTGAGCGTGAGTGAGACTAATAAAGCACGCTCCGAGCTATTTTGAAACTCTCGGCAATGCTCTCTCATATGCAAAGAAAGCGAAAGAACATTGATAGTGCGGAGAGTGAAATTAGCTCGGGATGTGCCTTTGAGCACGAAAAAGATAACCGCCGATCGAAATTGTCAGGTCATACAGCAGCAGAAATCATCTCTGTCTTGTCAAAGGTTATCTATATGTGTGGAATCACGATAGCCGTCTACTATCACAATGCTGGTTTCAAAGGAAATTCAGTGATTTACACCACAGGAACAGTCACGTGAGTGGTTCCTTTTAATTTCAAAAAAATTTTTTTTCACTTTTTTGCTGTTTAATTTTTTTAAACAGTTTAGCACTCTTTACCAATTAAATTAATAATATAAATGGATGTATAATACTATTATAAGTTTAGTTAATAATGAAAAAAAAGATCAACTAATTGCAAATAAGCAGTGAAATCACTGTTTCAGACTGAGATAAAAAACGTAGAGTGGAGTGGTTACGACGATCAAATCAAATAAAATTATTTATTTTCCTGTTTAAGAAAGAGAGGGGGTTCTTCTTATCACGCTAAACGGGGTCAGGAACGATAGCGTGCAAGTATAATATTTCAGGACGTTTTCCGAGATGATTGATGGATTTCATGCAGGTACACTGTCGCTAGTGTCCACATCTGCATCTTCATTCGATTCAGTCAAAGTAAGACGTTAAGATAAATGGAATCAAAGCATCACCATAAATTATAAAATGTGGCTCAAACAGAAATTTAAAAAAAATCTTTCTGATAATCGTGCCATTCTCAGAAACGTGCTCTACAAGGAGACAGCAACATTCAATTTCTCGTTGAGACTGATCAAATTGCTATCATGCAAATGTTGTGTGATAATCCGAAACTGATAGCCATGGTGGAGAGAAATGCGATATCTGCCATGAGTCTGGCTGATAGGCCGTGTAAAGTGAACAAGTAGGCTAATTTTCATACAAATAATACTTACGAAAAATTCTCTCCGCATTAGAGATAGGTTGTCCAACTGATCTACCACACGGAGGGATTAAGTGGATAGTTCTCTCTCACGATAGTGATAACTCACTGGCCTATCAGTGATCCCCAGTAGGGCCTTGGATAACGAGATTTACATTTAGCTTCACCCTCAGTATAGTAATGAAAACTGGAGTAGGATACCGGAGTTAGCTCAAATATGAGGAGAACACTTCTCTAATTGTAGCACATTCGCAAAAGGATAGCTCAACTATATGAGTGGTGTAGTGACTCTAATTTCACGAAAACTAGGAGAGGCATCAGGAAAATTCAATGATTTATGATCTTTAATTCATAATCATCTATCATTGCAGAATCAAAGTCCCGCCTAATATATCAGGGTTAGAAGTGTTTGGCGAGCGAATGATGCAAAACTACTTTCTATCGAGAAATTATACAAGTCGAAGGAGTGTGAAGAGAATCAACGATGTTCTTCTCAAGATCTTTCCTCAAGATATGGTTTGTATCATGCTTGTCATAGTTTAATAACTCGAAAGTGAACGCGAATTCAAATTTCGAGTTTCCGTTTTCCAGTTTCAGGTCGCGTTTTTGAAGCTTTGATACCGATTTCGAGTTTCTACTATTTTTAAAGAGCCATAAATAGAGCTATAGTTGGCATAGCTATATACACAGGGGGGTGTGAGACTGCAAACTATCAGAAAGTGATGTAAGAGGAAGCATACTTCACTGCTCGTATAGACCAGGAAACAAAGCAATATGATATTCCTAACTTTTGTGAATTCTTAGATCGAAGGGTTTTGGACTCGACGATATGGCAAATCTCCAAAATACTCTCCCGATAATGTCGAGGTCGATAATTCCTTCAAACCAATGAAGTGAGTGATTTTCCCCAACTACCTCTATATATTTATTGACGCCACGAATGTCTTGTTAGAGTTTGGCAGTCAAGAAAGTCTATGAAAGTCTAGTGATAGGTAAAACTTTTCCAGTTTACGTCGTCTCCAACTTCTCTTCTACTTCACTGTGCCAGGAATTATCCTATCTGTATTCATGCTTCTAGTTGAACTCCACATATGCGGTTCATGCGTTGATCCACTTTTCCGATCGTTTATTAAAGCCAACGAGTAATAATATTTGTATAATAATAATCATGATCAAATCATATTTGCAAATTCTATTTACCATATTTGTTTCCATAGATATTATTATATATTGGACAAAGCTCGAAATCGAAACTGTTGAAGTGGACAGAAAGGACATGATAAGAACTTGTTGAAACATATTTATCACTCGTGTCACTGAAGAAAATGAAGATATCGAAAAAAAGCTCGAGCTACGATGTTATGGACCCTATAGACTACCAAAAAAATACCTCTCCTCATTTTCGAGTTTTTCAATGTACCACCGTTTATTCGAACCTTACGCGAGACACGTGTTATGATGTAGGAAAAATATAAAAAAAATAAAGAACTTGAAATTTTCTATTCAACCAAAATAATGTTGCAAGTATATTTTAACATTTTCGCGCAACTGTTTATATTTTTGTCGACCGTATCTGGTTTAAAAATATTATCACGATATTCAGTCGATACATTTTCTCAATGTTTACCTCACTGCAAGGGGATATTGTTATTACTACATCTAAGGTTTCTTATTATCGAAACACAAACGAAACACAAAGCAGTATTATTATTAATGATAATTTATTCATACAAAGGAGAGACTCAAGAGAGAGTGAGATAAAAGAGATAGAGAGAGAGAGAGAGAGAGAGAGAGAGAGAGAGAGAGAGAGAGAGAGAGAGAGAGAGAGAGAGAGAGAGAAGAGAGATAGAGAGAGAGAGAGAGAGAGAGAGAGAGGAGAGAGAGAGAGAGAGAGAGAGAGAGAGAAAGAGAGAGAGAGAGAGAGAGAGAGAGAGAGAGAGAGAGAGAGAGAGAGAAGAGAGAGAGAGAGAGAGAGAGAGAGAGAGAGAGAGAGAGAGAGAGAGAGAGAGAGAGAGAGAGAGAGAGAGAGAAGAGAGAGAGAGAGAGAGAGAGAGAGAGAGAGAGAGAGAGAGAGAGAGAGAGAGAGAGAGAGAGAGAGATACAGCGTTTCGAGAGCGGTCATGGTGTAACAGAGAAAAAGATAGAGCGAAAAAAGAGAGAGAGCATACAAAAGTGAGAGATCACAGGCTATGAGAGTACACCATGGTGCAGTCTTTGGCATTTTACCAAATTTTCTACGCGCGCTCTCCTTGTGTTATGTGGCGTTAAAATCTTGGAAAAGTAGATGGAAAAGTGAAAAGTAGTGTTAATTTTGTGATTGTAAAAGTAGTGGGAAAAGTATCATAGCTTCATAATTGACAAACTCTAATAACGAAATTGCGAAGCTATCCTAATTTTCCAACTACTTTTGCAATCACAAAATTAACACTACTTTTCACTTTTCCATCCACTATTTCAAGATATTAACATCGCATTAGACAAACGCTGTGTAATCTCAGCGTAGATGCCAAGCTGTCATTTATGACAATACCTATGCCACTAAGTATTGATGCTTTTTTGTTTGCGATCATTCAAAACTTTCATGTTTTGAAGTGTTATTAGTGACTAATAACACTTCAAAACATGAATAATTAATTAGTCCGACTAATTGGAATGATGAATTCTCGATCGGTTGAGTA